>JANBPK010001041.1:0-183206 GCA_027579435.1 Candolleomyces eurysporus
CGGCGCCGCGCACACCCGACTCGGCGGGGGCTGTCTGTGGCGAGTGGCAGTACCGGAAGGAGTAGCGGGAGCGGGAGGTCAGCGACTTCTAGGTCGCCTGCTTCGGGGCATATTGAAGGGCTTCATCTGACTCTACCACCCGCGGCGGATCACCACTCCCAGCCCTCCGGTGGGAGAGGCTCCAGGGGCCGCTCCTACTCCACCTCGTCCTCGTCATCCGGGTCATCTTCTCCCCCAACATCGCCGTATTACCAACAGTTTGCGAGGGTACACCGACCACATCGCCCTCGGAAAGAGAGGCAATTTCGGAAGATCGAGATGCCATTTCTCAGGCATCTGGAGGTGCATGCGTATAATCCTAGCGCTGCTGCGGGGGCCGGTAGGAGGGGTAGCATCGTGTCGAAAGGGAGTGGCTCGGGGAGAGGAGAAGCAAGTTCGAGGGGTCATTCGGTAAACGAGGCACCAGAACATACGTCCCTTGCTCGTTTCCTCTACCTCTTAGCCACACCGTCCCTGCAGACGCTTGCGATCAGTGGGTTGGGGTATGACCAGTGGACCGCGATTGCTGAGATGCTTGGCTTGCCTCGCGACTTGATTCTGGTGGAGCAATCAAGGCCGCCATCCAAGATATCATCCCATAGAGGTTCTTTCAGGAGTGTTGGTGGCGGTATGAAGGAGCGTGGCTCTGACTATGCACAGAGTTATGCCTCATCTAGAGATTCTGTACACCGAGGTGAAGGCTCTGGACGCAGTTTCCCATTTTTAAAGGTGCTGAAGGTAGACTTGGTTGATAGATAGGTGTCGGAATCGCGGAGGTTGAGGTAAAGGGTCCGGTGGGCTGGCCCATCGGACATATGGACTTTCGGACATGTAGAAACAGCCTGGTATGGATAGAAGGACATTCAAAGTTTCTTAAAGAGCAACATTAGAAACTTCAATTTTGTATCAAATAGGATAACGTTTAGCAACACATACTATAAAGACTTTAATCGAGACTGTCCAGAGTCATTATCCATTCAAGGCGTATTATCAGCCGTCCTGGAAGGTACCGTTTATTCCCCTCTTCCTACACAAGCTTGGAGCCCTACCACTTGGGAAGCAACCCGCTCATAGAATTTGTTCCAGTTCATGGTCGTGCTCATTCTCAATCATTAGAGTTACTTAGAGTCTGTCATCCTATAGGTTTTCAATAAAACGGATATTTCTGCAGCAGAGATCCCTCACTCACTCTGATATTTCATGCGAAAGGATTGTGGTAGAAAGTAAGAGGTCCCAGGCCTGCCAACAGCCGGTTATACAGCGTATTTGTCTTCACCGCGAGTTCCAAACAACGCGTCTCATGGTTACGGCCCCGAGCACCGCCTCAACGCTCAGAACTTGCTCAGAACGTTCGTTCACCGGACCACATTCGATACAAGGACCATCCACCTTCCAAGCCCTCAGGGTTGGTCTCTATTCTGGTCGAAGACGCTAGATGCATCAACTTCCCTTTGAACTCCAGCTTTTGATCGTAGAGAAGCTCGATGTCCTCGATATCTTCCATCTACAACTGGTCTGTGGCCTCATTTTCCTTCGAGGTTTCAACACTAAAATGGATTATACAGACGTGTCGAAAAATGTACGCCATGATTGAAAGATCCGGAAAGACTATCTGGAAGCGCTGTCTACAACGCCAGTGCTTCGAGAATTTGGTATTCCCCCCGAGCTACAGCCACTTGTCCACAGCTTTTGAGCTCAAGAATGCTTGCACGGGTACGCGCCGCTTTGTAAAAATGCTCGAAGCCGCTTTCGCTACTGGTGGCACCCTCCCTCATACTCGTACAACACTCGAGTTTCCCTCGGCCCTTTTCAAAGCCTCCGACCTGCGAGATACCTTGCTAATTCCCGGCGGCCGATTCCTTTTGACCTTCGAGGACAAGTGGGTGTCTATCTGGGATTTACACTCTCTGGTTGAAGATGGCGTGTTTTCTCCGGCTCTTCTAATACGCCATCATCTTGACGCTGCGATTGACTATGTCGTGGCCATCGACATGTTCAACGAGGTCAAGATCCGTCTGCTACTCAAGGTCAATGCCAGTGATACAGTACTGTGAGTGATTGCCGTCCTTTCTATATTGAGAATTATTTCTACCCTGTTATTTCATTGCAGTCAAGAAGTGCAGGTTCACAAAACGGTCGATTCATACCAAGTTCTAGAAGCAACCTATCTCGATGGTGGAGCTTTCGCCATCCAAACAATGGGTCAGATATCGATCAATGTTTTTCCGTCCGTGGACTTCAATGTCATCCTGGACGATAACGTCCTCTTTCGTTTTGACGATCTGACTATGGTCTGGGACTTCCAGACCAACCAAGTATCTGGTTGGAGGGTGAGAGGAATCCCTTCGATTCGCGATGTACGTCACCATTCTCTTCACTTCTCACACTGCTAATAACAATCGAACTCTAGATCTTTCCCAATCAGAACTACGTCTTTTACATCACTGGTGAAGGCGTTCACGGAGTCAAACCATTCCCTTTCCAACCCGTGCATGACAACTGCGTCTGCCTTTCTTCCTTTTCAGGAACTTGGTCCACCTCTTCTTTCTCCGTATTCCACGAGTTTCCACACAAACTATGTTCCACCGACAGCGTCATCGGTCCAGTGTTCTGCAACTCCGTGTTGGAGACCGGGCGCTCCTTGATTTACGAACTCAGAGAAGAGACCGCCTGCACACTAAAATTCTACCGATATCGGTTCCAGTTCAACCCCACTGATCCACTAGCAAGCTCCTTAACCCTCCTGCAGTCCTCTTCGCAATCGGTCCAGGAGGACAAGCTTAGCCCACACAAACTGGCACCGCGGTCGCACCAGACGTGTGAGGGCCGTCTGGTCACAGTCTGGTCTGAAGATACACGCTATGTTGAAGACGACGATCAACTTACTGGGTCCATCTTTTTATCGCTATCATCGCCCTCGGTGAACGCCTCTCCAAATTCAAACCACCCTGCTTCTTCGGGCTCTGGCACGGCATTGAAAAGAAGTGTAGATGGAGAAGTGAAATTGGTGCCTTTTATAGTGGATCCGAGGAGTAGTTTACCTGTTCATTTCATTGAAGATCTTGTCTGCGACTTTTGCTCCGCCGCAGGAAGGGCGGTGGTGCTTTGGCAGACTGACAGCGGCCATTTGGTGACATCCCACTCTTTAAAGTCGAGTAGCGTAGAATCCAAATGACAATTATTTAAAACTTGCACCACTCTCGATTCCATTTTCCCGACTCCTCCAAAAGGCCAGATGTTTGTCGTGTACGACAGAGACAAACATAATAGATCATGCGTTGCAATCAGAACCAATCAAATCTCTCTTTGACACCCTGCCTTCACTCCATCTCGTGGTGCAGCCGTCCCGAATCCAGCAGACTCGTTCAATGTTGGAGCTTCCTTCAGAGCTTCAGCTATCGATTATCGAGCACCTCAATGTGTGCGACATCTATCACTTGCAGCAGGTGAGGACCGGTGAAGACACTTGCATGTCGATACTAATTCCTTTGACAAAACGATAACAGACTTGTAAAGGCCTCTATTCGTTGATTGAAGAAGAGGCAAAATCCGTATGGACCCGCTGTTTGCAACGACAGTGTGCCATGCACCGTCTATTTTGGCCGAGCTACAAGAATTTGTCGACGGCTACGGAGCTCAAGAACGCCTGCACCGGCATGGTGCGATTTCTGAGGGAGATGGATCATGCCTCAGCGCCCGGAACTGCCCTTTTACCTCGAACGACTTCTCTCGCACTCCCTCCCGGGGTTATGTCACCGCGGAGAATGTGTGATATCTACCTCATGCCTGGCGGTCGGTTTCTGCTGACCTTTGAATTCTCATGGATATTCGTCTGGGATCTACAGTCCATTAGCGACTGGAAACCACCCCCACTCTTGCTGCGTCATCCCATTGACGATGAGATCGACTGGGTTAGCACCCTGAAGGTGATCAGTAGCACCAAAGTCAGATTGCTCATGCGCATCAAGGTCATCTCAGGCAGCAACATGGGTTCACCAGTGTAAGTCTTTGTATTTTCATTATGAAGTGCAAAGGTTGATCACCGTTTTGTAGCGAGAACCTCAGGCCTGGAGAAGATCTCAGGTCTTGGAAGGTGTTCGAGCTGACTTACAACGATAACGACACTTTCTCTATCGAGACCGTCGGCCGCCTCGCGGTTGTCTGTCCTAAAGATCTGCCAGGAGATCCATGTGCCATTCTTGACTCTAATCGAGTTTTATTGCATGTCCACGAGTCCACTCTAGTATGGGACTTCTGCAACAAGCGGATTTCCGTATGGACCCTCGAGGAATTACCCCCTGTTTGCGATGTACGTCCTCCCACCTTTAACGTCTCTTTTTCACGATATGGCTCATAGGACTCCTTTAGCTTTTTCCAAATCAAGGACACGTTTTCTATATCACGGCTGAAGGCGTTCATGGTGTTAAACCCTCTCCATTCCAACCGCTGCAAGACGGCCAAGTCTTGTCGGTTCCTCTTCAAGAATCTACCACCGCCACCTTCTGCGCATCTCATGAGCAAGTTCACAGCGTCTCTATCCTTCACGGTGTTGTCTGGGGAAACCTATGGGGCACCGGTCTAGAAGCAGCACGATCCCTCACCTACGAATTGAAAGAAGAAGCAGACGATACAATCAAATTTTACCGATACAAATTCCAGTTCAACCACGCCGATCCTTTCAAGAGCTCATTGAAGCTCGTACATTCCTCGTCGCAACTCGTTGAGAACCTCAACATGGCCGGTTGCAATGACTTGCTTCTGCGGACAGACCAGTCGTGCGAGGATCGACGAGTAGCGCTCTGGACTGAAGGTCCTTTAAGCAGTTTTCGTGGTGCCGTGCTTCTCTCCCCTCGCGAGGCATTTGACGATGAGGGTGCTGAATATCATCCCTCTCCATCTTCGACAAACCCTCGTGTCAGTGACCTCAAGATAATCCCCGTCCCTGTGATCGTCCCTGGTACTGCATATTATCACTTTGATACCCTGGTCCCAGATTTCTGCTCTGCCTCGGGAAGGGTGGTAGTGCTTTGGTTGGCAAATGGCGATTTTCTGATAAGGGTACATGATCTTTTGTAGATTATCCTGGGTAGCGTGGAATTATAATTTTGTACTTGCTCGCCGAAGACTTGAAAGCGAAGGACTTCCAACCTGCAAAGGCCAAAGGTCTGCCAGGGTTCCACTGCTAGCCGGAATTGGATATTTGCTTTGATCGCTGGTGGCAAACAACGCGTCCGATGCGGTACTCCTCGCTGTGAACCTCTGAGCCTCTGCTCTAGGTTTAAAGCGCACCCGGCACTCAGCAATCTCCAGCGCCCGGCAGCCCAACAGCAGGCAGCGAAGGCGCAACAACAAGATGTTGAAGCTCCCGTTAGAGCTTCAGCTCCTCGTCATCGAAGACCTTGGGGCCCTCGACATCTTCCACGTACAGCTGGTGAGCCGAAAGGTGATCAAAAAATACTTACAGCCATCTTGCTAATAGAGACCTCAACAGACATGTAAACACCTCTCGAATTTAATTGAAACAGAAGCGTTGTCAGTCTGGAAGCGCTGTTTACGACTACATTGCCTCAAGAACCGTGCCTTTTGGCCGAGTTTCAAGGACCTTTCTACGGCTTCTGAGTTCAAGGATGCGTGCACTGGCATGCTGCGCTTTCTTCAAACACAGAATCGGGCGTTCTCGGCTGGCCACTCCCTGTCCCCCTCAACGACAACACTCTTATTCCCCAAAGAACTGTTGCCGCTATTAGATGTTCGCGACATCTACCTGGTTCCTGGGGGTCGGTTTGTTGGGACAATTGAGACTTCGTCTTTGGCCATTTGGGACCTTCGTTCAGTCAAAGACGACTCAAGACCCAGACTTTTGCTACGCCACCGTTTTGAAGAAGAGATTGATTGGGCTTCTGCTATTAAGATGATCGGTGCTGATAAAATCCGAGTTCTTCTTTCGCAGAATACCTCAACTGAAGCGAATGCGCTGTAAGTTTTTGCGTTTGGCTTTATACTTCCAATTGAATGCACCGCTGACTTGCGGCTCAGCCATAATATTCAGCTTGGACAGGAACTCAGGTCTTGGATAATGCTCGAGATAACTTGCCCAGACAACGGGGAATTCTTGATTCAAGTCCTCGGCCGCCTCTCTGTTGTTTGTCTGGAGCACCATGAGCCGGTCCCCCACCCCGTCATTGATTTGGATAGGGTTGTGGTCTCCGTCCCAAGGTTTACTTTGATGTGGGATATGAACCGCAAGGAAGTCTCTTGGTGGACCCTGCCAAGGGGTCTTCCCCGTATCTATACAGTACGTGAGCCATTGGTCCGGAGATCCCCTCGTCACTGCAATCCGCTAACTGAGTCATTTTTCAGGTCGTTCCAAATCAAGGTCATGTTTGCTATGTGACGGACGGAGGCATCCACGGGGTCGAGGTACCCCCATCCCGGCCTCTAGAAGACAACCAGGTCCTCCGACTTCTACCACCCCCCTTCTCGGAAACGGCCATCCCCTGCAGTTTCTCCATACCTCACCAGCTTATTCACCATCGATTCAACGTCATTCCACTGGATTTGTACAATACAGGGACAGAGTCAAGACGATCCTTTTTCTACGAAGTTGCCGTCAACGAAGATGATGACAAAACACTGCGACTTTACCGATACCAGTTCATATTAAACACAGCCAACCCAATGAAGAGTACACTAAACCTGGTAGAAACGTCGGCTTGGCCTCTTGGGGATCTCGCTCGGCCCAATCACAGATTGGTGCCATGGTCGTGTCGGCTATGTAATGGTCGAATGGCTATCGTATGGGCAGAAGACAAAGAGATTGACGATAGCGATGACGACAGCGACGACGGGATTGATTTGTCGACATCGATGTTCGTATCGGTATCGTCTCCGGTCAGCATTTCCGACAGCCCCAGCCCACTGAGAACGCCAGGTACGGTCGGGAAAATCGGTCTCGTTCCCCTGGGACTTGATCCCGACTCCAACCCAACCTCGGTCTTTGACTTTACGCCAGAATTCTGTCCGACTTCGGGGAGGGTGGTAGTTCATTGGATGTCAGATATTCATGGACACGCAGTGACGCTGCACGAGATTCTATAGCATTATTAAGTAGCCCATAAGTTTGATTTTATTTGACTTCTGCCTTGTATCTGTATAATTCATATAAGCGCCTCATGACTACCTCGTCTAAAGCCTCCGGTAGCAATATATCCAGAAGACCTCCTGCCGGCCACATAGACCGCAGGCTTGCGAAACTATGAGGCTCCCCACGAAATGAGGATGCTGACTTCCCCTATGATGTTGAAGGCCGCGAATTTTGCGTTTCTAGGAAGGTGGTAAATTCTATGGCCAGGAGATGGGTCATCGGGAGCAAACACCAACTGGGTAACGTTGTACGAAATTTTATAGCCACATGTAATAACGACAACATTATAGAACATCGCTGCCCTCTACTAGGGCATGCTTCAGTTTCAATTCCAAGGATAGGGAGAGGTGTCGCAGAAGCCGACGGACAGGAACCAGTACACTCGCCATCCTCGATACCCAAAACAACCCAACCGAACACCTCCTGGAAGATCATAACCGACACATGATGGGTGATTGTGGGTCGTTTAGATCCGTCTCCCATGCAAGCCTCCGCTTCGACACAGGTCCCGGGCCCGAGGGAGGCCAGAGCGGAGAGTTGCCCCCAACTTTGGCGCCAGGCTACGTGTGACAGAAGCCTTATTTACGATTAGAGAGAAAGAGACTCTCAATCGTAGGGCAGAAAGAGCGACACCCTCAAAGCTTTTTGGCCTTCTCGCGTCTTCCCAACCGAACGCTGACCCTCCAACCCTCCCAAGCAACCCAAGCAAAACACGCCAATATCACCAACGCTGTACCCAGTTCCACGGTAGGCAAATCGGCGGTATTTCCGAGTGGTATGGATATCTCCAAAGGGTGCTGATCTGGCGTGCTGACAAGGCAGGAGGACGATGGAAGCGAGGGCAGGGAATCCAACAGAAACTTGGGAATAAGACGACTTGAGCGTGTGCAAGCAGGGAAGCCGGCTTCTGGACATCAATGAGCACATCAAATGACTGAAAGATTTACTTTGCTTACCAGAAGATGAGCAAGCCAGAACCACGGTGGGCGCATCGAGCGGCTGCACGACATACGACGTGTTGAATGTCGGCTTTCCGTAGCGTACATGAATCGGAAGGTGGACTTGTTCCATCACTGAATTGGTCTTCAAGATGACTTCAATGCCGTCTTCGTCAGGCAGTGCGTGTACAGGCTTTTCGAGCTCCCTAGCACCCTTCCCTTTCAGCCCAACGACCGTGTACTCTTGCTGACGCATATCCAGCTCGTATGGATCCACGAAGAGTAATGGTGGCAACGAATAGTGGAGGTATAGCGAGCAAGCGGAGGATTCTGCGTCTCCAGAAAATTGAACATTGGTTACGATGGTGGGATGAGCGCCATAGGGAGGGCTCAGAGACGAGGAAGAGGTAAGCGACATGGCAGGCGGGGAAAGGGTGCCTTTGATGGCGCATCAAGCGGCGCGACGCGTCGGTTGTTCTCGGTATTTGCCGGAGAAAGTTCCCATCGGCCATTCCAAGCCATACAAGGTCGTCTAATCGAAGACTCAAGCATAGCTATTATCGCTCACTACTACAGGATAATGTCCGGGAAAAATAAGTCGGATATGAGTCACTCACTTTTTGAACTAGTACATCAACCAGCCAGAATTATCAACCGTTCTTCGGCCACCACTCTCGCACTGCTAGCCTTATTGTTATCCTCCAGTGTCCATAAGCGGTACCGGCTTCTCCAAATGCTCCGTTGCTTCGAAAGGTAAGGTCAGCATTTACAAGTAACGTTTTTGTGATAGAAACCGAGTATCGCTCGTCCACTAATGGCGCCCATCCTCATCGCAAGGATCTACCGCGGCCGGTATCCTACCGTTGACCTCGGAGAGATGTCTATTCTTTCGTTCCATCCTTGTTCCACCTATGCTTAAAGCTCCTTCAGACCTATCCGGGTCTAGTGGCAGCGCTGTTGTGCAAGAGGTACTGCTGGGAACTTTTATTGTGGTTGGACGTCACTTCCTTGCATCGTAACCATCCCTTCAACTATGAGTCTGACGGGCTCGTGGTGGCCGAATTGTCTCTTCGACAATCATGAAGTCGTTGGAGGTCTGACCTACGTGCATACGCATACCATGGTACACCCCTTCTCCCGTAGAGTAGCTTCCACTAAAGCGACCCCAGATAAACGTCTTGTTAGAAAGGGAAAATGTTCCTAATCAAGTCACCCGTCAACGCGTCAACGGCGATAACAAAAGAAAGCTTCATCCGCGCATCGTCCGCAACTCCGTGCCCTATAACAGGGATGGTGATATCATCTAAAAGGAAATACCTGGCAGAACGTCAAGGGCCGTTATTGTATTGGTATCGCGTGTACGAACCCGTACGAAACTAGTTCCGCTGCTGAACTTCCGGCAGAGACAAAGGACAACATGACGTCTAATGTTCCTGGATATGATCCAAGGAAAAATCGTAATGCTTGGGTCTAGAAAGACAATAGTTCTAATCCCCACGGTAATGCCCAGCTTCAAAGTTTAAGCAAACGTTTCCCTCAGGAACAACTCGTGCCATGCCTCGCCTGGTGATGTCGTATGGCTTCGAGAAGTTAAGCTAACACAATGATCCTGGACCCAACAATAACGGTTCCCTGGCATTGAACTCCGGGGTATAAAACGCTTCAGAAGTCGGTGTTTCTTCTGCAGGTTTCCCAGTTCCTTCGCCTCCAAGCTCGAGCAGTCCCCAAGCTCTCAGCCTCAACTCCAAATTCACAACCAGCGATACCTTCCTTTCGTCGCGCATCATACCAAATGGATTCCTTCACCTCCATCACTGCTCTCCTTTCCAACACCGCCGCTGACGACGTTGTCGCAGTGAGCATCCCGACCGACGAGGAGAACAAGAAGCAATTCTCCGGTGGATACTGCACTATTGCCTGAGCAACAGGCTGTCTGGCATATTTATTTGCCTTGCCCTAGACCTACGATACCACATTCCTTGTAAGTCCTCGATCGCACACGTCGACATTAGCCAGTACTAACCAATATTTTTCGGCTTCTAGTTCATGACACACGACATCCATCACTAGCACCACATCGCATCGCACACGCACGCACACGAGCACACTGTACATCACCATCATACACATTCATTGCATTGCGCACGCGCAGTCCACGGAGAAGAGAGGAAGGGGAGAGGAGTGGCTTTCGAACTTACAACAAACACTTTCCGATTTGCTTTCGTTGATACCCTTATTACGTCGAGCAGCGAATCTCGACTACTTCGTTCTTCATCCACCGCATTGATTTGCATTTGCATTGTTTCATTAAATCTTCTCGCAGAGATGTAGCATATTTGCCTGGGGCTCTGACGATATATCCACTAGTTAACGCTGAATGAAATGACTTGACGATTAAGTTCCACCAACACCGGAATAGATTAAGAATGAAATGAATGATCGAATTACAGAGTGTGCAATTACAAGCGTTGGTGAGAGCGGCGCCTCACGACTCTGATAAAGTCGCCCCTTTATTTGATGAGGGTGAGGATGACGGATGAGACAGCGGTCGCGCCAAGCACGACATAGCCAGTGCTATAAGCACCCTTGACGGTCAAGACTACAAGGACGAGAATCAGGACTTGGTAAAAGACATAAAAGGGATGAGGACACTCACATTTTCCGGAATCCCAAGCCAAATGCCTCAATCCGTTGATGGCGTGGTAGGAGAAAGGTGCAGCGAGAATGAATTTGCCTGCGTACTTGACGGATTCGGGGAGGGTCTGGACGGCCTCAATAACGTGCGTGCTGTCGAATGTTCCAGGAGCGATGAGGTAGGCGATGGAGAAGCCGTAGAGCACTAAAGAGACAGTGGTCAGCCACACCAGTTGCCCCCGCGGATGGTTGGAATCACATACAGACGCTGAGGCCAACACCAGTGACACGGTTAGCAATGGAGCCAATCCATGTCAGTTGAGGTTGGTAGATAGTGAAGTGGGGGCTGCTTGGTCGCTTCAGGCGTTGTTCGTTGAGGATACTGTCGGCAGCAGATGGGGGCAGGGAGTTGGTTTGCACAGATCTAATATGCACTGTTCAGTTGCACATTTCTTCCAGGCAACCGGAGTATGCGGCCTACCTTCTAGCCACAACATTTCGCATAACAGCGTTGTTGCGCACTAGCAGAACGAATTAGCTCTCGAGCTCATCGCCATCCCGCTGCCTCCAATATAGAGAGCAGCCTCGTGAGGTCATATACGCACGTGTTCGGGGTGCCAAAGCTGACTGCCTGAGGGCAGCACCAAGTCCAAGAGCTCGAGAGGCTATCATTGTGCTTGCCGTCGAGAAGGGCGTCTACGTCGAGTGGAGGGAGGAGGAGGTGGAGGATAAAATGTTGCAGACGACGGTGAGCATCGGGTCCTCCACGGAATCAAACTCCGCACCGGTGATTGGCTCTCAATATTCACGTGAGAGACCGGCTCATCTCCTGATTGCCGTGCGGGCGACTAGCTCCCGGCAGGCCGACTCCCTCCCAGTTGCCTCCAACCACCATCATCGTGCCATGGTCCCTTATCGTCCCAGCCAGCAGAAATACGGACTTCAACCGGAATCTCTAAAGTCTGAAGCTACATTTTATTATTATATTGACCTCAAGTGTCTTAATTTGCCTTCTTCAGCATGGTTCTCCCTTCTGCTATGAACCAATAACCAACAATCGGCTGCGGTCGGACAGTCCGAAACTCTTTCATCTACTCATCTATGGCAGAGCCTGCCCACAGCTTTGGGGTTCTGCTATAGTGATTTGTCTTCTGTTCTCGAACTTGGATCTCCTAGCTCTACAACGGTTAGCTCAAGCCCAGAGATTAACAACGACCAACGCCAAATTCTCCGTCAAGGGTCAAGCTTGACTTTTTCGAGTCAAACCACTATGGTAAACGTTCCGCGAGAATTGTGCCGTCATTGAAACAGCCCATGGCGAAAACCACTCAGAGGTTCTTGTCCCGTCCGAAGTGATGCTGGCTTCAACGGCTGATATCGCTCTCTCGTCGGACATGAACGAGTTATTTTTGGTTGGTCGTATTTTCTTTGGCCAGACAGGTATAAAATCTGAGAAATCGAGTGCTGTTCTCTCCAACAATCGTTCACAACCTCTTACACAAACAGTCAGTCGACAATCCCCACTATCTTTCTAACGAACTGACTGATCTTCCCCTGACCCAGCCCGTGCTCTTTCTCCGTCCAACTTAGAATGCCTCCCACCAAGAAGACCACTCCCGCTGGTGCATCCCCGCACCCCCGCCTCTCAGGTCTGTCGTCGTTCAGTACCACGGCACTCGTATTACGCACTAACACTTGTCTAGGGTAAGGCGACTAAGGCCACTGGTCGTGTTACCCAAGCCGCTGCTACGGTCAACACGAGCGCAAGTAGCCCGGCCACTGGGGACACTCCTGCGAGCTCTGCAAAGACTCGCAGCAAATCCAAGAAGAATCCGGCTTTGTAGGAGAGAAAGGGTAGATTGAGAAACCATACCCAGACGTTGTAATATTCGCGTTCGATAGTGCCGTCTAGTCTCGAGCCANTTTTTTAGTCTTTTTTGGCTGATATCTGAGCTGTAGGATGTATTACCACCATTATTGTAGCTGAGATAGATTTTATTTCGGTTCGGTGGGGATCGTGAAGTGTTAAGCGCCTTGAGGCTGTGTTCCGACCGTCCAAAATAAGACACTGACAGGTCTGCGGTTTCCACACTGTCATCGGTTATGGCGTCCACGTATAAAGCGTGAACGCTTGCTTTTTACCATTGTTGTTGACTTCCCAATAGGCGCGGTGAGGGTTTCCCTAACGCTCTGCATGTTTTAGAACTGACGAACAAGTGCTCAATAAGCCTCTGATGACTGATATTCGTAACAAAGAGTTACACGGATCTGGTTGGGGCAACCTGCCAGAGGAGCTGGTCCTTGGCATCATATCGCAGGGACTTGGCAGAAGCGACTGTCTTTCTCTGTGCTATGTCAATCGGGCGCTGAACAGGATCGTCATCGGACATATACTGGCCGTCAATGGAATCAAAAGGCCAGCATCCTACTTCAAAGTGATCCTCGACCCCGACCCAATTTCACCATTCGACGTTTTATCAGTATTATCGCACTCTGTTCACGTCAAAGATTTTGTCAAGCTCGTGTTCGGCTTTTCCAAAGTCAAGTCACTCTCAACTTCACTTCGCCGAGTGGCATCTTTCCTTCGTTCCTCGCATTCATTCCAGTCCATAACCTTCCTATACGCGATCGAGTACTCGCCCTTCCCTGCGCCCAACACACAGAAGGAGGTGGTGAAGGCATTTCAAGAACTGTTTGATGCAGTTTTCTCCAAGCCTATCAAGCAGATTATATTCCAGGGGACACCGGGTCGTGTAGGGCAGTTCTATCAGTTCAGTAAGGACTTGGACGTATCCCAAACGGCAACACTGCGATCGAAACTTCTCAAAGGCATTCGAAAATATCTGGGACGCAGCGTGGCCAAGCCGAAAGAAAATACCCGAGATGCAATAATTCTCGATGACAAGCGCTACAAGCAATCTCCGCGCTTGAAGCCCCGTATTCAGCCCCTTCGTTACACACACCCGGATGTCACCAACCTCGCCTATCTGACTATTGCCGGATTGGATTTTCTATGCCCTCCATTCTCCCAGTGGATATACCCCATGCTGAACGCGTCCAAGCTCCAGCATTTTCGACTAGTCTTCCAGTCCCGTCCTGCGGATTTGGAAGAGGTCAAGTTCATCCTTCGGCGTCTGGCTTCGGCAATGCCACACCTCCCAAAACTCCGAGTGCACGACTTCCGGTCCGACATTCAGACCCTTGGGGTCCTGATGGAAGGGATAAGCGCATTTGCCAATCTTGAATTCTTGGTCATGCAGACCGACCCAACACCTAGCGACAAGTTGAAGCTAGAATCGGACCTCGAGCAGCTCCGGAACGACTTGAAGATTGGTTTGGAGTCACCATCAAGCTCCGCTGGCACCAATTTGAAGTTGCCACCCACTTTCAAGTTCTCACCCGAATCTCGTTTGCGTCGAATCGTCGCGTCACCGGATGTCCTCGAATTTCTGGTCGCCACCACCATAGGCTCCAATCCTCAGGAGACCAAATTACTCCCTTGTTTGGAATCCGTCAAAATTCTTTATACATTCGATAAAATGACAAGATTCAGCCCAAAAAACCTCGCCAAATGCCTGAAATCTATCAAAGTGTTGGCGCCCGAGACAATCAGTGTTCGCTTGGACTTCAAGAACAGGGAGTGCCTTGAATTCCCTAAGCTCATAGACAACGGTCACGGTGTGTCAGACGGGGGTCTCGACTTGGACGTGCTCAACATACGGAAGGAAATATCCCAAGTTGGAGAATTGGATCTGCGTTTCCCGAAAACGCGAGGGGAAATATTCGCGGATCTCAAGGAGACAGGTGTGTTTCGTCGACTCTTCTTCGAATTGATTCTTGTATTTTGTGGTATCAAGTTTTTGGCGGTAGTGCCTTCTGACCGTTATATAGATTGTGACTTGCAGATGGGGTTGAACGGTCCGCAGCTTAAACCAGTGTTTGTGAACAGTAACTCTAGAATGACTCTCATGTGGTTCTGACTTGCCTAATTATTGCACATGGATCCAGATTTACAATAAATTTACATATCTCGCGAGAGGAGGGGAAACCTCTCCCTTCATGTTTATTTTCCTGAATAAGGATGAACAGATCGATTTCTGATTCCAATTGGTGAGTTGGGCCCTATCTCGAATGTTGCGCAGAGACGGCAGCCAGCTCGGGGCCATGCAATGCGAGAGAAAAACACTCCAATCCGATCGAAACCACAACGAAGGAAAAAGTAGAAGAAAGAGGGCACTCACGCCACTCAGAACAAGCGAGAAACTCGAGCCCAACCTCTACCTCTCTCGATCTGTCGGATGTGCATTGCTATGACCGTGTGATTTGCGTTGGAAAAATTCGGGAGGGGATGCAGAATGCTGTCGTCCACAGTCACTCTAATTTGATCAGTCTCATTCATCACCTCGACCCCAAAGTTCGACTTCAGGCAATTTTCTAAGCGTCAACTTTGGAAGACAGGACATATGCTACAATACTATACTCTTGAACTTTGCGGAGGCTCCCATGGGGATCAAAAGATCCGCTGCATCTGCTATCAATAAGAATAAGAATAAGCAGCGTTTAGCGCTTGAATGTGTCTGCGATTGATGACTTCATTTCCCATATCAAGTATTCAGCCTTCGCTCGTACCATTACCATCATGTCTATCGTTTTGGACGAGTCTGTCAGTGACGGGACGTCTCCCGGGCCCATCGCGGGTCCCGAACGTGTCCGATGGGGTGGCATCCTCTTCTTCAAAGTGTGTATCAAGTCTCTGTTGCATCTTCAATCGCTCGATCTGTGTGGATGAACAATTTTTTGTTGTACCGCGTTGCAGGTCGAACAGTCCATCTTTGAAGCTCCTCGGTATAGGTTCGCCGAGTATTCCGAGGTCTTCGAAACCATGTTTCAGCTGCCTGCTGGAAACGACGGGACGGTCGAAGGACAAGACGAAGCACATCCGATTATTTTGGAAGGCTATCAGGCAGCCCACTTCTGTGCGTTGTTGAAGATTCTCTACCCGACGTGAGTCGTAGCCGTACGCGTTCTTTCAAGTCAGGAACTGACAGGCCAGATGACGAGGGCAGACCAGATGACTTGATCTCCGGCAGGTTCAAATTGGAAAAGGAGGAGTGGATCGGCGTGCTCAACTTATCGACGAGGTGGAGCATGAAGAAGGTATGCCTCAAATCTCATCAACTACTCTCTGATCCCGAGCGCTGAGCATCGTCTCTTCAGATCAGGAAACACGCTATCAACGAGCTCTCCGAGGTTTCCCTGAATCCGATTGAGAAGATTACTCTAGGACGAGAGCATAAAGTTGCGAAATGGTTCCGAGATGGGCTGACCGAACTTGTGTCTGAACATCCCGTCCGGCCTTTGGCCGAGCTCAAGTCTCAGCTGGGGACGGAAATGGCGTGTACTTTGTTGTGGGTTCAGAACCACACGCAAACGTCTCCTGGAGGGCTAGTCATCACTGAGCTCACCCTCGGCATGCTCGGGTGCTTCCACTGCCAAGCTGCTATGTTCACCAGTAGAAATTGTGCCTCTTGCTCGAGAACAATAGCAGTCGACGATCACAACGCCCTCTCTCTAGCTCGTGGAACCTTTGACATGTACGTCAACCCTGGTCTTACAACCGATGGATTTGCAACGACTACTTTTTATATCAACCTTAAATATGTGATGTGCAAGAACTGCTCGAACCGCGCGCTTCCTATCATGAGCTACACCTGTCCCAAGTGCTCCCAGGATACGACCCACTTAGGCTTACAGTTGATACGCGGTGGTGCCAGTGTTTCTCAGAAAATACTTGAAGAGTTCGGGGACGAGATAGCCCAATACGAGTCTTGGGACCAGTAGTCGTTGACATGATCTCTTTCAAACCTTTCGATGTAGGAATAGTAGTCGCAGTCGCAGTCGCAGTAGCGTCCTTGACCAAGAGAAGTAGCCTGGCCCACCTTGATCCCCACTTCACCTGTAATATCCAGACTCGTCTATGATAAGACCCTATGCATGCGTGAATTGATGTCACAGAGATATTCGGAGATCGAGCCTCGTGCATTCGAGCATGACAGTGGTCACTAAGATTAGAAGCGATCGCAAAGCGTCCAGTGCTCTTTCTTTCCTTCGTGTTTACCTTTTGAAGTGACTGTAGGGTGGAGGACTCAAATAAAACGACTGGGAACCTATTGATTTCATGAAGTATTTGCGTGTGCGCCGATGACTTTGAATTCCGAGTCTAACTCCGAGGCAAACGTTTACCTGCAGATCTCGACAACAAACCAAAATGGGACGTTGAGGTGCACACTGACGACAAGGGAAAGTAAAAATGAATGCACATCAGGCAGAAATATCGGAGTAGGTAGGTCCAACCGGGGTACGAGTATGGTATCCCAAAGAGTCTAATAACGGTGATGGATGGAACTCGTTGAAGATACCCACAATCAAACTACTCAGTACACCATCCCCGACCATCTTCCACAACTGTCAATTGCACCCAAATGGACACCACCACCCTTCCCGCATGTACCGTCTTTCGACATTTTCAACGCCCACGACGCTCGCGTCGCAGTCGGAGGCTGAGGAGGTATGAAATTAATAATGAGTACAAGTCTTGCCTCGCTTCGCTACGACTTCAGGATTCGTGACTACAACTCAAGTGTACTCATAGAATACGAGCTTGTGAAGTATCTGGTCAATATGTTGAGTTCTGCTTGAATTTGCATGCCTGGGGACGTGCGGATTTTTGCATTTTCGCAGTTGTAATAATCTCCGACAGTTGACATGAAATATGCAAAATCTCCGTGGTTATTTCTTGTTAGGCATAGTTGCGCCGCCCCCTCTAGAGCTTGAGCTTCGGTGTGCATCCCAAATTATATGTGCCTCGTAGTTCATCTCTTGGAGACAATGCCACAAATGGCACAATAAAAAGTAGGATCAGTGACGCACGTATCCATCTTTACAATATACCAAAGTATCTCGCAAAGGAAAGGAAAACCTCTCCTTTGATATTTACGAAGCATGGCTTAGATTTTCGCATTCTTACCCGTCACGATGGGGACGTAGTCGCCGAAAAGGACCAGTTGAGAAGAGCTGTTCTCTGCTCGCGGACTTATGCCATCCCGGAACACCTGACCGTTGATCCGGCGTCAGCGGCCGGTTGACGAGCAGATGAAAAAATTGGAAAATCATGCTCCACTCGGAGTCCAGCTTGAACCTTCCCCCAAATACCTATCGATGGACCTTGAAGCAAGTGATCTTTCTCATCTACTCATAAACAACGACCCTCCCAACGCCTTCCAGAGGACGTGCTTGAAACAGGGGGCCGAAGCTTTGATCAAGGAGATCGAGGATTTGCGTCGTTCCAATGCCCTCGACCCCGCCTTGGAAGACCTAAAATGTCGCCTTCGGCAACACAAGATATTGCTCTCCCCGTGGAGGCGAATCCCACTGGAGCTTATCTCGGAAATTCTTTCCCATGTAGAGCTTCGTCCAGTCCTCAGGTGGTTGGAAAGGAAGGAGCTGAAGTGGCTATGCCTGGTTTGCAAAAACTGGTGGCATGCTGCTAAGCTCACGCACAAATTCTGGAGTGGACTCTCGTTCTGCTTCGATCCAAAGGACAACTTGCGATGGAACCTTGTCGCCGACTGGTTCCGTCGTTCGGGCTCTGCGCCAAGGACACTGCAATTGCAGATAATGTCCCATTCCTACTCCAACTGCGACAAGGCGAAGAACTGTTTACTGGCGTCATCCGGCCTTCCAGAGCTCTTGGCACAGGGTCCAGCCTTGACCCGCTTTAGCATTAGAGCTGCCGACGCACGGTGTGTTCAAAGCCTTTTGCACGCGATCGAGGCTCGGAAACCAAAGTCCAAACGGTGCCCATGGGACTCCGTCACATCCCTGTCCATTTCCGACTCGGCCGGAAAATGGGGCGAAGATGCGTCCAAATTCCTGTCGAAAGGCATACCACCGACTTTAACGACGCTCGCACTCTTCCTCCCTTCCTACCCATCCGACGGTGCCATTCCGACCTTCCAGGTTCCAAAAGGCCCCCTCTCAAATCTCACAACTTTCCATCTACAATGTCACAATTGGCCAAGAAGCTTCGTCATCGCTACGCTGCGCAATTGCCCCAATGTGGAGACGCTGACGCTGGATCTCGCCGGAAATTTATGGGAATGTGATGGAACGACGACCTCTCGCAACCTCTCCCGTGCAGGCATTCGGCTCTCCAATCTCAAGACGCTCCGTCTGCTTCACGTTCATCCAGATGCAGCGACTATTCTCAGCGCTCTAAAAGTCCAAGTCGTCTCTCACTTGGAAGTCAGCTTCATGCCGTTTCAATCCTACTCCGACTTCGACTGGGAATCCGATAGTGAGGACCCGGACTTCAACTATCATTTCGTGGATCAGACCTTCTCCAAATCATTGTGGAAATTCCTCCAAGACGGGCGCCAAAATACCCTGCAGTACCTTCGTATCCACGCGTGCCTCATCCAGTGCGAGGTATTTGACAAAATATGGCGGATTGAATCACTTCGACACCTCTGCCTGGACGATGCAGTTTACGATTACGACCGCAAGGAGTTCCCGGAACTATGGAAGATGGTACCCCGGCCCGTTCCCAACCTCGAGATCCTCGAATTGAACGATTACCAGTCTGAATTCATTGACCTCGATGGGATAGAAGAAGTCATTCGGAAGAGGCTCGACCCTCCTATCAACCTCATCTTTGGGCATAAGCGTCACGATCATTGCTGCTGTTGAAGAGTAGGGGAGTCTTTCTTGTGAAAGGCAGTTCCTGTGTATATACATGTATATTTCTTGGCTTTCCTTACTATCTCAGAAGTTCATTGAATGTTTTTGGTGGCTACGAGAAATTGATGGCCTCGGTCGACCGGGATACTGCATGATTGATCCGAGTCGTGCGATCGGTCGGTGAGGTTATCTCAAATTTACCTTCGTATCGTTCGTTTCTGCCAGCTCACTAGCTTGGCCATGGATCTCGACACAAGTGGCCTATCTCACCTCCCCAAAACCAATTATCCCCAAAACTCCTCCCAGAAAACCTGCTTGGTGCAGAACGTCGACGCTCTAAACAAGGTTATGCTTGGTTTGCAAGAGCTGGTGGACCGCGGCTCAAGTCACGCATCGACTGTGCAGCGGTCTCTCGTTAGAGCTCGGTAGCAAGGTGCCTCTACCATAGAACCTTATCGCCGACCGGTTCCGTCGCTCAGGCAATGTTCCAAGGACGCTGGATCTAAATATGCAACGTCATAACCATTCGGGTGCAACAAGCCGGAGAAATGTCTCCTGGCATCATCCGGATTTCAGAAATTTCTGGCGCAGGGACCAGCCTTGACTTGGCTATCCATCAACTCTACCAACGTATGGTGCATGAAGAATCTTTTGCACTGTCGAAGCCGGAGTCGAGCTCATGCTCCTGGGATCCCATTTCGTCGCTGTCCATCTCATGTCCCGGAGCTTGGTATCAAGATTCGTTGTCACTTCTATCCAAAGGCCTGCCATCTGCGTCAACGACCTTCGACCTCTTCCTTCCATCCTTGCCTTCAGTCTTCGGCATTCCGACCGCCCAAATCCAACCAGGTGTCCTCGCAGGTCTAACAACCCTCCATATAAAGTGCGATTGGCCCAGAAGCTTCCTTCTTGCCACACTTCAAGATTGCACCAATCTTGAGACGTTGACTCTGGACCTTGCCGGCCATGACTGGATATGCGATGGATCGACTATCTCTCAAAATGCCCCCGGGGCAGCCGTTCGGCTCCCAAGCTCAAAACCCTTCGTCTTCGACACCTCCTACCAGAGGCAGCGGAAATTCTCAAAATATTCAAAGCTCCAGTCATCTCCAGCCGTGACATCAGCTTTGGGCCCTGCGAGGGTGATCCGGACCCCGTGTCTTTTGATCATCCTCAAGTGGAGGACCAATTCGCCAATCCATTGGACGTTCCTTCAGCACGGATCCCAAACCGCACTAGGATACCTTCGCATCCACGGAGCATTCCTTCAATACAAGGCGTTTGACAAGATATGGAGGATACAATCTCTCCGAAATCTGTGCCTGGACGATTCCATGTATGATTACGATCAGTTAAACTTCCCTCTAGTATGGGGTAGAGTACCTCACCCAATTCCCAACCTGGAAGTTCCCGAATGGTTCGATTTTCCAGACGAGATGGCCGACGTCGACACGATTGAAGAAATCCTTCGGGACAGAGGTATCAAGCTCATATACCCCGGATATTGACGACATCTGGTGAAAGGCGAATTTGGGATGGGGCAAAGGTTTAGGGAAACGTATGTTAATCCCGTGTACATATATCGGTATCGTTCGATTCTGTTATTTCTTGCGGTTGTACATCTTTTGAACGCTTGGGCATTTAAAGTTTTAAGGATCGAGTTGTCTCGTAGATGATACTCCCGAACGGGCTCCGTCGTCTTCACATCAATCAGAGAAGAAGCAGGCCTTCGCCTGAGCCGCGAGCACATGGGTGTGTACTGTTCTCACCCTCTTATTCACAAAATCCACCAGCTCTCGAATCTCGGCTCAACAGAACGTAAAATTGAACCCTTCGGTGAGCCCCAAGCAAAATCGAAGTTTCAAGTCGACAACTCAAATTGACTTCGAATTCAGGTCTCTTGCCCACCGCTATGATTGTCGGCGTTATTGAGCGCTTCGACTTGTTTGGGGAACCCTAGCTTCTCGAGCAAAAGTCCCGAAAACTGTTGTGATCTGACTAAGATCTGAACATTGGTTCAATCATAACAAGGGTGGTGAGCATGTATGTGACGGCCAACCTCGTTTCTCGCCCCTTTATTGGCTCAAGGCTACGGGCTCGGCATGTTCTTTAAGTCCCAGGCCCCACAACCCGTTCGTTTTCCTCGGATCTCGCTCCTTTTCAACCCCACCGTCACCTGAGCATCCTGGGGCGTATATAAAGTTCAAAGATCTCCGAGCCAAGGTCGAGTTCCCCACCGTTTGAACCGTCATCGATATCAAGAGGCGCAGCTATGATGTCGTCGCCGAGCCTTTGGACCGTGGGGTTGCTTGGCGTCCTTGCCGTAACGGTCAGTGCACAGGCACCCGAGTACGTTCAGCGCCATCGTCGTTCAACAATCATCTTCTGTTCTAACTTCCTCCTCAAAGGTTCATTGGAGAGCTGTTGCTTCAGCCTCAAATCAATAACCGTGAGTCGCTCCGTATCCCTCTCAAGCACATTGGTTAAGAATCGATTCTAGAGAAGTGCCTTACAGCTTCAGCCAACAGCGACGGCGCAGCGGTCATCCTGCAGACATGCTCAGGATCCGCGAACCAGAAGTGGACGTTCACCGGAGGCACCATGAGAGCATTCGGAAATAAGTGCTTGGATGTGAAAGAAGGTCTCAACCAGGATGGAACGAAGTTGCAGGTGTGGACTTGCAGTGCCAACAACGCGAACCAGCAGTGGTACTACAGCAAATGGGATAATACGGTTACCTGGACTGGCAAGGGCAAGTGCATTGATGTGGCTGAAGGGAGCCAGGCGGATGGGACTTTGGTGGGTGGGATCGTCCTAGACTCGCTTTTCCAATCGTCAAGGTTTATTGACAAGGTTCTTGACGTGTTTGTAGATTCAAGTCTGGGGTTGCTACAACAAGAACCCCAATCAAGTCTGGAGCACTGGTTACCTGACCAGCGCGTTGCCCAACAAATCTCAGAACGGCCAATCTGGCACGAACAATTGCGGAACCGGATCGAGCCAGTCTTCGAATTGCCAAACGGCTTGGATCAAGTGAGACCAGCCCTGATGAACCCTGGAGATATCTACTGACGAATATATTGCTTTTAATAGCTCTGCGACCGACTTCTGCTTGTGGGCTCCACCGTACCCTGGTACGGTTGGTGACACAGAAAGGGAAGCCGTTGCCTACTGCACAAAATCTGGGCGCGGCACGCGCATCATACCGGACGGCACTTTACGAGGAGTACATTTCGTCAAGACATCTGAATACGTCCAGATCACGGGTGTCGGCGATTTCACGAAGATGAACATCCCAGCAGGCGACGATGGTGGAGAGATGGATAACAGAGGCGCAGATGGTAAAGGCAACCCGAGTATGTTTTCGCGCTCTTATTGGAATCAATTCTGCAGCAGAACCTGACGCAATATTCTCGCTTTATTATAGTTGGAGGACTTCTCTATGGCAACACATTTGGCGCCGGCTTGCAGTATCATGAATGGACCGAATTCATTTCGGATGACGAATTCTGCATTCGGGCTTGCATCGGTCCCCGTTCTAAACAGCTTTGCAACCACATCTATGATATCATGGGTTGCTGGTGGGTGAGTATCATTCTTCCTCATCTTCCTCATCTTCTTCTCAAATGTCGCACGTTGGATATTAAAATCGGTTTTTTCCCCAGAACATACCAGCCAACTACGGTGCTGGAGTTTATGAAGAGTGTGTTGGAGACCCGGCAATACCTATGGGAGTCTATGGTACCTCAACATGGTCCCAGGGAATCAGCCCGACGCCTCCACCACACCCGGCTCCTGCTTCAAGCAGCTGCACGACCATGTCCACTATTAGTGTCACTCCCCTGAGACGAAGCTTGGGAGCCGAGGCTGAGGTGCCGGTTCCTCTTGCCAGGAGGTATCCTGTCCCCTCGTTCCCTGGGGCAACTGCGATGCCCGTTGCTTAGGTTGGATTTACGGGCAGATATTCGTTTACCTACTTGACTCTATCTCCGGATCTTCGAAAGGACTTTTTAGGACGCTTTTTTCGTTGCTTGGACTCTTACGGTCGCTAAGGCGTATGTTACCACTTGACCCGATTCGTTTACCCTGTGAACCCGAACCTCTGGACAATACTGTCGAGTTCTACCTTTACTGCATCGAATTAATGCATCAAACTTATTAAACAGTAAAATCATTCATTCAGCTAACAACGAAGGACGTTCGTTCCAGAAATCATCCTTGATAATGTCGCAGTGAAGTAGGACTAATCGCGTTAGAGGTTTCGCTTTTGCCTTTTTGATCTTTTTCTCCTTCTTCCCGCTGTTCTTCTGCTCCTCAGCGGGAGAGCCGTTGGCTTCCCAAGTCGTAGCATTCGATCCTTCACTCGTAGCTGCCGGGTCCGGAGAGAAAGGAGCCTGGGCAAACGGTCAGCGTAAATGGATAGACTAACGGTCGGATCAACCTACCTGAGCATCGACGCCGGTGGGTTCCAGGTCTTCTTTTGTCGACAAAGGCTGGATAGAATCGTATTTAGATATGCCCCCGAAATGACGAGGGATCCAACTTACCCCCTGTTCTACCACTTCCTCCCTCACCAAAACACTCCCTTTCCGAAATCTAGCATCTAATTGGTTGTAGTTGATCTTGAATCGCGAAAACAAAATTTCGTGTTTATCTTTTG
The DNA here is from genome assembly GCA_027579435.1 of Candolleomyces eurysporus. NCBI lineage: Eukaryota > Fungi > Basidiomycota > Agaricomycetes > Agaricales > Psathyrellaceae > Candolleomyces > Candolleomyces eurysporus. The sequence goes on from JANBPK010001041.1 coordinate 24,155, forward strand.
CGAACGTCCCCTGAAACGGAGGTCAGAGCTAGTCCGAGAAACAAAGGGGAATGAACACACACGAAGGGTCGCATGCGCTTCTGTGGTCGTCTGNCCCCCCTTGCTGCACCAAAGCCCAGAAGGTCGTATTATACAGGTTGTTGATATGCGTATCTGCCTGTCTCCAGGCAAAATAGTCGCGTATGTGCTTTTCGGCTGGGTATGGGACGATACGGCCGTCAAAAGAAGGTGGATATTGGAGAGGTTTGTCCGGAAAGTATGTCGACCAGTTGAAGACGTAGCACGACGTGAAGTAGGACGTGAGGGTTGTCACAATCTTGGCCTCTCTGCGGTTATACAGGCTCGTCGACCGCTTCAACAGAAAGCTGGATCGTAGGTGGTGCGTTAGTGGCTGGAGTAACAAACCGAAGCATTGCTACGCACCTATACTCATCCGACTCCCCGAACGCCAACACAATATCAGGATACTCTTCCATGACAGTCTTTGCAGCATGGTCCATCAGCTGCAACGCTCGCACATCGTTGGGTTTTTCGAAATTATGAACGTCAGAGAATCTAGTCCACAATCAGGAATCTTGAATTCGATCCCCAGTGGCAGCTAGTCCCACCGATGAAAAGAGTGGCCGTCCAGACGGAAAACCATGAATGTGTCTGGTAATATGGGGTCAGGGAGCTCGAAGGATCGCACATAGGCATATTTCGAGTTTGCCATGGCGGTGGTTGATAGAGAAAGGTCGCCGGCATCATTCCGTTCCAAATCTAATCTTGCCCACGGCCATCATGATGACCTCAACTGCTGTTGACGACGTCAAGCTTGCAATGGCCCCCACCCAACCTTCACCCTTCTTCCCGTCTAGTCGTCTATGGTTGGTTTCTTTGGCAGTATATTTGCATGCTTCAGGCCCACGTCGCAACAAGACGCTTGCGTTTTCTGTGGAATAGACAAGGGTCCCAGGACACTGTACCAGGTGAGCCGTGAAAATGAGCCACAAGGTAGTTGTAGGGCTGAAACTCCGGATTACAGGATGATACCTTTCTCGCTTTCGAAGACATAAAGCCAGCTGCAAAGCACCACTTTCTCGTCATACCGAGATCTCATGTCGGTCAGTCGCGTCGAGCCCCTTGGACCAGCAATGTCATAGTACTGATAAATATCAACGAGGCAGAGAGTATACAAACTCTCACAAAGGAGGATATTCCTTTCTGTGGGTATCCCGTTTATACAATTCTACAGTCTTCTGACGGGTCCCTGCAGTGAAGGACATGCAGAAAGTTGGAGTCACTCTCATGGACAAGTACAACGTCCCAGAAGACGAGAGACGGTGCGTTAGGACGCTCTCGTTCAAGGTCGGAGATTTTGACGAATGTTGGACCTCTGATCTTGCATAGTATGGGCTTCCATATACCCCCATTCAATTCCGTAGATCACCTGCATCTGCACGTCCAAGCCCTCCCCTATACGTCTTCCATGATTGCTAAAAAATACCGCCTCGTGAATGGGTCGGGATCCCACCACAAAGGGTTCACGTGGTTCGTGGAAGTGGGGCAGGCAATTCGGATTCTCGAGTCAGGGAGAAAAATCAGCACGCTTCCCTGTTAACCCCAGGGCATCTTCAAGGTCTTCCCATCCCGAAGCATTGTACGATGTAGTGCGCCGGTCGGCCTTGCCCCGAATCACATTTCTTTCCATTTTCGTTGTACCGAGCACCACCCAGCCTTGTTGCCCTGCGGGTTGCAGGGAGCCATCAATCTCAAATGCTGATACTCCTGGAACAATGGCGCCGAAATATGGAATGAGGGATTTTCTGAAGCCATCTCATGTTTCCCTCCTCCCGCCATTCAAAGCAAGCTCGTTGACGACTCAATGAAGCGAATTCCTGTCGAGCCTCAGCTGGTGGTCATTGAGCATCTGGACCTCCTCCCTCCTCAACATCCAGCAGGTGTGTTAATTGATACCCATTGCGCACCCCTTGTGGCTCACAGCTCGCCGTTGGTCAGACATGCAAGCACTTTTAGTGTGTCATCGGGGGTTCTGTTAATGTGTGGAAGCGATGCTTACTGCAACAGTGGATTCGTGATGAAGTATTCAGGCCAACATATAGCTTTATTTTCGACGGCTTCCCAGTTCAAAGACGCTTGCCTAAATTCATTGCACCTGTGTTCAGGCTTGAGAACAATGCTCGGTAAATGGTGATCTCATGCAACCCACCGGCAAATTATCCATTCTCTCGTCCTCTGGTAGGAGGCTTTAAGCGTGTTCACCACTGGGACACTTCCCGCGCTTCGGGCAAAGAGCATTGCTCCGGCCAACAGAGCTCACCCAGAGGGTGATGAAGGGCTTGATTTCAAGGAATTTTCCCAATGCTATTTTCAACCCCTACCTTGTCGCGTAATCAAACGAGGGCGAACTGGCTTACAGTCATTTGCAAAGTAATATGGGCTGTTGTTTCCTGCGAGAGCGCGTTAGACGCTGGGCTAACGGTGGTCTCCCATAGCCGGATTGACCAACGTATGTCTATGTTTGACTTTCACTCGCGTTCAAGGTCCAAATTTACATAAAAATGGATACAAGCGTCCTCTTAATATCTCTATGGTCTCAGAATCCCTGCCTTTTACCTTTTGTCTCTCATCGGCACACTCCGGAGGCTTTAGTCAGCGCTAGCCACACACGCACACACCAGAGTCACCCTCCCCAATGTTTCAACCAACGATTGCAGACAACCGCAGAATGGACGTCGACGACGATAACAGAATGGACATCACGGACGACATCGGAATGGACGTCACGAGCGACGATGGAGTGAAGCACAGGGCCGACGTTGGTCAAGCCCTGTATCGATATGTTCTCGTGGATGCTCAACCTCAGGATCCCGGATGCTCTGCCATAAAACCCGCCAGCAGCCAAACGTGGTCAAAACTCCGGGGTTCATGGAAATCTTGGGACGAGTCCAAGATATATCGTACTTTCTTTTGGATGCTCTTACTTGGCCTCTTGCGTTTTGTACCCAACATGTTGGAGGAAGACGATGACACCGTCCACCGGCTCCTAAGCCAGTCACGCCAAGAACTTTCATTTCGCCCAATATTGGATCATCTACGTAAGCCTGGGTCTGTTAGTTCTCTCACTTCTCCTAGATCGACAAGAAATATAGATTCAGTGGGTGCGTACAAGTGCCCCACAATACCTCCGGAATTGCCGGAGCCAGATCGTTAGTCGTTTCATCCGTTCATTTGACGGTTCTCATCACCACAACCATGCAACCCACAGGGCGAGGTTCGTCTTTTACCTCTTCATGTATTCGCCTTTTCTCAGTCATAAATATTATAGAATCCATCGATGCATTCAGCCTGAACTATCAAGGAACGCGACACACTGATCTTCTCAGCACGCTGGATTTCTACTTCGATACCTCTTCGCGCAATTCGGACACCTATATTTTATCGACATCTTTCATCCAGGCCTCCGGTACAGGCAAGTCACGGACAATGGATGAAATGGCAAAGATACGCATTACTCTTCCTTTCAACGTACGAGAGAAGCTGGACCCTTCACAAAGTTGGAGTGAGATCAATTTCATTGTGCCGCACACAGACGGATGCTCATCCATCCCACAGCTTACCCACCCCCGGACGATGAGATTCGCGATTATTTGCTCGACATCCCGTTTAGTAACCCTGATAGCGGAACGGCTCGCTGCCGGGCATTTTTCAAGTGCTTGTTTGACGAGACGCTTCTCGTTTTAAAAAGCTTCGCCCCGACGGAGACACAGCCCCTTTCCCTGCTCCTGTACAATTATTTGGATAGGAACTCTAGTCACGGGAGGTCGAATCGTCGGCAATTCTTTGCAAGGGTGGTGGACGCTGCTATGCAGGAAGCGGTATGTAGCGAGATTCTTCCAATTTCTTTCCCCAATTTGCCCACTCGATTTCATAGACCTCGGTTGCCCAAGGCGAACCCCTGAACGCGGCTCAGAACCTGATAGACTTCATTACCAAGTCCAAGTATGCGCACCAAAGTCCAGGAAGCGTCGCGCTGGTGATCGTTTTCGATGAAGCCCACACTCTCGCTACTGTTGACAAAGTCGCTACGTCACGCTGGACACTGGTGGAGAACGCGCTAGCCTGGTTGAAGGCACTCCCCATCTTCACCGTCTCCCTGTCAACCAGTTACAACCTAGAGCCGCTCGCCCCTAGTTCACGCCGTCATCCATCGTATAGGACTTCAACAGGGCGTCCGGTTCCGGTGCTCACCGAGTTCTATTTGTTCGATGCGCACACTAGATCGATGGCCCTTCGACTCTATGTGGGTGGCATCACACTACAAAAGATGTGCTCCCCGGAATTAATAACGAGTTTCGGGCGATATCAGTACGNTTTTTACTACTGGAATACCTGCCATTCGATCTAAATATACACCCGTAGATGGGCAGCTATGTGGCAAACATCCATGCACCTCGGCGAAGGCCAAGAAGCCTTCCGCCTTGACCGCATAGTCCAGTTTGCAAAAGCAAAGCTCAAACCGAGGATTAAATATGAAAACTCCCCTTACCTTAAGGGTGAAGAGTTCGAGTATAAATTGGCCTGCCTCGCGATTAGAATCATGCTCGATATTGACACCACGAGGCGTAAAGGCTTGAGAATGGCTTCACGACTCGTCGAATCTCACATGCGGATAGTTTGGTCGGTGCCTGAAGATCGCGAGACCATGGATACTGGTGCGCCTTCGGAACCGGTTCTAGTGGAGGCTTCCGCTCAGCTTTTACACTCGGACAACATCGACATGTTCGATACCCTGAATACCGCCCTTTCCAGGAACCTGATTGCCAAAGGAGAACGCGGTGAACTTGCTGCGCGCATTCTTTTCATCCATGCGCAAGATCGCGTCAGTCGCCATACCCTCGACTATTATTCCATGAAATACCATGGACCCATTCGCCTGTTGGAGTTTCTGAAGCAGCTTTTCACCGACGCGGCCTACGATTACATCAAAAACGCCATTCCAATCGAAGACAAGCCTGGTGCGGAGCCGCTCGAAGACGCGTTCAAGGATGCCTGGGTCAATTTCTCTCATTTTGCTCAAGCTGGAGACTATGGAGTCACCAAATTGGACAGCCTTCGCCAGTTCTTCTTCCGGGGTGTAATGCTTCAGTGCTGTGATAGCCAGCAGACTCTCGACTTCACGGCTCCAATGGTCTTCGTCCAAGATATCAACTCCCCTTTCGAAGAGGAAGATTTCTCTCAGCTCGGCGTCCAGGTGAAAAATCGCGCAACTCCTGTTCCTACGATACTGGACATGAAGGCCTTCGCCCCGACTAGCAGGCATCCAATCCTGACCATTCTCCTGGAGCTCGGCGAAGCTAATGCACCGCGAACCGTTGATGATGGTTCTGTTGTCTTTGAAACGCTGGACCGTGCTTCCACTGGGGGCGAAGAGCAACATTACCAGATTACTGTTCACGGTTTGGACGCGTTGCGTTTGCCTCCCACAGAGAAGGCTTCACTTCAACGCGTTCTCGAGCCCGGGAAGCCTTTCGAATCTTTTTCGAGGCGGGATCGAAACATGGAAATTCTGAAGTCGAACCAGCCATATTACGAAGAAACCGGCGCGACGGTGGAGTGGTGGCCAAAGGAGGGCGATATGTAGTAGTATCACAATGCGTTGGGTATGGGCTCCAAAGACCCGTGTAGTTTAGATTTGGCGTGAAGTTGCGCTGAATCTGATTTCGTGTCTTGATGAATGCAGCTATGTACGCGTACAGATCCAAGTCGTCATATGTTCGGGTACATCGTTCATCAAGCCAACAAGAATGTTACTATGACTTGTATTTTCCAGACGACTTCGCCGAACCAGTCCTGATCGTGGTCAATCCAGGTCGCCGAGATCGGCTGCATTCATAAATCCTCATAAAACCCCTGTATGCTTTCCGAAAGGTCTTCTCATCTTCTCTTCGTGCTCCTTACACTGAAAGTCATGCCCGGCCTTTTTGACTTCTTCAGACCCTCTGACTCGTCGACGCCAGTATCTGGCACTGACGGAGAACCTAAACCTTGCATCTTCTGTGGGATAGAAAGTAATCCTGACACAAAGGTACTCTACGAGGTCGGTAAATGTCGTTCACCCCAGCTAACCGTCAGTATGGGACGCTGATAACGAATATTTGCGGTGATAGGACGACAGATTTGTCGCGTTCCAGGACATTCGGCCTTCGGCGAAGCACCATTTCCTCGTAACGCCCAAAGCTCATATAGGTAAGCGAACGCTAGCCCCGCTAACTGTCTTGATCAGGGCTACTTTCTCAATCAAATTCCGCAGAGAATATCAAGAGCTTGACCAAGGAAGATGTTCCTCTGCGTGCGTATATCTGAGTCTTGTCAATGTAGCGGTACCTAATTTGGTTACTCTCAGTGAAGGAAATGGAAAAGATAGCCGACGACCTCCTAGACAGACATGAGGTATCTGCAGATGAGAGACGGTATGTACACCCTGCACCAGAACCTCCCTTCCGCCCTTCTGGAGCACTTCTGTTCTCCTGAGCGTCTGCGAACCATGACCTTCCTTACGCTCACCCCTCGTACTCAGTTTGGGGTTCTCAATCCCCCCATTCAACACCATAAACCACCTCCACCTACACGTCCACGGGCTCCCATACAATTCGTATCTTGCGTCCAAGATGTTCCTCGGAGCAGATGGATATGGAGACTACTTCAAAGGGTTTGGATGGTTCGTCGAAGTTGGACAGGCTGTCAAAATTTTGGAGGCTGGGAGGGAGATAAGGGTGTTCGCTTGCTAGGTAACAGCTTGAAAGAATCGTAGTCGATCTACGATATTGGCATTAGCATTACCAGATAGCTAAAGGGCACGGAAAAATGTAAAAACAAAAAGCGTAGAAAACTATACAACGATAAATGTACNAAAAAAATACACGAGGAAATCAGTACTGTACAATTAGTAGTGTTACACATGTGCTGGAATTCCTGAACGCTCTACCCAAATTATACTAGTACAATTTCCCAACATTGAACCGCAAAAAAAGAGAGAAAAGGTTGGCATATCTCGCACCAGGCATAGAAAGAGCAAACCTCTCTTCGAAACCCAAAAGTAATAGAACAAGACCAGCATGGGTAAACAGCTCACAAAGCCCAGCCCCCAGGAACCGGAGCCCCATCGTTGGCATCGCCAGCGTATGCACAATCCTCCTCCGACGCCAAATCCGCTCCGACAGGTGAAATCATAGTCCTGATATAATCCCCAACTTTACACCATCCCGTAGAGCCCGACGCCTGCTGTTGATGAGTCTGCGCGGCAACGTCCTTCGACGACGAGGCATCGGTATCCTCGCTGCTGGTGAATTCAGCCAGAGCCTCCGTGAGGTCCTCAGAAACCGTCCCAAGCGACTTCGTGCGCTGCAGCCCAGGGGCACTGCCAATAGCAGAAGGCGGAGGGGCTTCTTCGCCCCTCCTCCGCCGATGTGTTGTAGGCGACCTGTTTCCCATCGCGTCCGGATCTTTCATGTACGGTGAAGGCAGAAACCTCTCCGCGGACGACGATAACGGCCAGATGCTCCTATCCTGGGAGCTCAGGCCACCAGTGGTGAGCCACGGTGGCCCAGAGGAAGGCTCAACAAGCGACGACCGGCTCCCGTTCCTCGACTTGAACTTGGCTAGCTCGATGGACGACATCAACGAAGATAATTGCTCGTCTTCTAGAAGCGAAGGTAGACTTGGTATTATCACTTCGATCTTTGGTCGACGCACTGGTGCACTCTCCCGAGCAGCCGGTGGACTGGGTGGCACTGGGAGAGTAGAATCCTTGCCTCCTACTGCAAGGTGCTTGAGAACCACCTGCTCAGAATCGAAGTGGTAGGGGCCGTGCGCATGATATGTCGTCGACGGTGAAGCGATGAGGACGTCGTCACCATACGCCGAGGTAACAGGCGTTTCGATGATCGTCAGCTCGGGCGAGACCGAAAGACCCAAGGAGCCACCGCTCAGGATCTGGCGGTCGCTGAAGACTTGCGATAAGGTGTAGGGAGTGTCGAAATGGGGAGATAAAGGTGGGGAGGAGTCGAGTGACCGGAGATCGGACATGAAAGCGGAGAGGCCTGCTCCGCCAGATTCTGGGGATTCTCCGTCAAGGTTCGCATGGAATTCGTATGCAGGGTCAAACTCGTGGTCCTCCGATAGGGGCGGTGGGGAAGTCGAAAGATGAAATTCGCCTCTTGGAAGCGATTTCTGCCATTTCTCGGGAGAAGGAAAGTTTACTGGGGGATAAGGATCCAGTACATTCTCCAAGTCAACCGCGGTAGGCAGACGCGTCGGATCTGGGCCAAACTAATCAGTAAAGCAACAAAAGACACGGGATGGAATGACGCACTTTCTTCGGCTGGTATGTAGGTACCACCATCTGGACAATGTGCCCAAACCTCAAATTGGACTTCTGGCGGACAGGGGTCGATCGCAACTTGCGGATGTTCCGGCGAAAACGATTGTCCAATGTCGAGCGGTGGAGGATCGTTTGGCAAAGTTGGGATAAGCCGAGGTGTTTCCTGCACCGCTGGATGATCATGAGCATCCAGTGCCTCATGCCCATCAACGAAATCGACATCACTGAAAATGGGGGAGTATATAGATATTTCACCCGGTTTTGCGGCCGTTGCCTCGTTAGACGGCAGTCCAAGTCCGATCAAGTCAACTTCATTCTCGACGTCCGAGTGATATGGGCTGGCAAGAGGCGAAAGGGTGCTGAGATGTGGGGAATCGAAGACGTCGTGGATCATTCTCCGGGAATCTGGGGAAAGGGTCCCATCGGAGGAATCGCTATCATCCAATTCCGATAGGGGGAGAGGGGGTAATGGCGAAAAAAGGTCGATGAGGCTCTCTGCGTCATGAGGCTTCGCATCTAGATTGGACGACACGACGGTAAAGAGAGGGAGGGATTGAACGGGAAGGGACGCCAGGGATTCGTCGTCAGAGGCGTCATCGTCCGTCATCGCATCTGACGGACTCTGATCAGGGAAAATTGGGCAGGAAGGCTTGCTGCATTCGGAAGTTGTGTTGTCGAAGGTCGACACGTTTTGCTCTTCCGAGAAGTCAAACTCGAGGTCGGACACGGGATCACAAAGATCCGGAGGCTTTTGTGGCAGCTTCGGACTGGGGGGTAGGGAGAAAATGTCTCTGACATGAGGAGACACAGGTGGGCGAAGGGATTGCTGGAAATTCGTGAGGTCATAGAGATGTGGCCCTTCTCCGTCACACAGCCTAATGAGCCATGCGGTTCAGCGATATGCTCGAATTAAATTTCGTGACAAAACACTCACCGCCCCAGATCCTTTTCGCTGAGACGAACGAAATCGGCTCCAGTCATGTTAACAATCTCAATGAACCTCGAGAAGCGAGCATTGAAAGGGTAATCGAGGTGGACCCTCATAAATGTGGCTAGCTGCTCCGTGGAATATGTAGAGAGCTTCCTTTCTAATCAGCCAGATGATTCCATGATGAAGGGGATAAACGTACAAAAGGCCTAACAGGAAACGGGCGGCGAAGGAGCGTTCGTTTGGGAATCATGGTGGGCGTCCAACAGGGCTCCATTGTGAGGCCAGAGAAACGGGATGGATGGATAAGCGCAGGGCGAAGAGTGGTTTATGCGAGGAGTATGGACGAAGGAAGCATCTACTGCAAGGAAGGGCTTACGTTGGGATCTAGGGAGCTTCGACGTTGAAAGGGGACCCTAAATATCGATCCTCTGTGCACCTCGTTTATCGCTGGAACAATAACTGAGGTTCTAGCCGAGGACTTTTATCGATATAATTGCAACTCCGCAGCATAATTGTCAAGAACGTGTCATTGAGCGCCAACAAGAGATGGTGGATACTTGGTGGATACCACCGAGTTCAAGACTCTGGGTACTGCTTCTCGCCATAATATGGGGGCGCCATGCGCAGTGCGCACGCCTTCTCCTGCATCGTGTTTGAGCACATAGCCGTCAACAGATGCTGTTTTCAGAATCTTTGACCGATTTACAGCGCATCGGAGACAAAAGTGGTTCGCCACAATTAATGGTGTCAATATCCCAGATACTGGCTCCTACGGATCGGGGCCTGTAGGTTGGTCCTGGAATTCATTACCCTCGCCTTCTTGCTGATAACCTGAACAGCATGGCGTTCCTTGCCTCGTTTACAGGACAGCCTTCGGAGAATATCAGATATTAAGGAGCTCGATCCAACAGGAGGGAACGGAAAAGCCAGAAGATGGCAGAACCGTCATCCGAAGCGCAGCTGCCTTGAGCTCCTGGCATCGGCAATCGCCGAAACGGTCAGGTGACGCCGCATCATCAGCCTCCCCTAAACTCCAGCCGGAAAATCGAAAATTTATGCCGCTCTCCGTCCTCTTCACCTACGGCGACGATGGCCGTCTGCTCACCGCCCACTGAACCGATAACCAAGACTAGGACCTGATGACGGGATAGCCTGGTGGGTATTTCTTGCATTCTTATCGCTCGAAACGATGAAATTTTCCTATTTCGTTGAGCGTCGAGCTATACCTAAGCTTTGACGCGATGCTCTTTTTTTGTCATAGTTACACTGATCGGTTCTTCTTGCATTGCTGAGCATTAACTGACCACTGTGTACACGCAGATATCACCCTACCATTTGGCGATTTTGCCCTCGGAAGCCGACCTCCATTCCACGATGACCAACGGGTTAGTTGAGCCTCCTTCGCCCTCTTACGATGATCCTATCTTCAATTCAAACTAGAGTATCTGAGGACTCAGTCCGATGCTTTTATTTTTTTTTCTTCTGACCTTCCTCTATCTCCTTTCATCCAACAGAGCCCAGCTAACACTTCTATTTTCAGGCTTGCCGCCCATGCCCTTTCCCGACTCCATATCGAAGCCAACCTGCATTGTAAGTCTCTGGTCTTGACCTTCCCCTGATGATAAAAAGGAATTACCGCCTGTTCCATCTTTGATGGAGTTGATGACAATTCCATGGCTGTTTTTTTTAAATCCTGATCCCTCTCATTATGTGCCGTCCATTGAGTGTATCGCTTACGCTCCGCTTTCTAGTGGCCGGGGTTGCCGACCTCGGAGAATGGACTCATCCCGGATACCCGGCATTGTAGGATATACGTGATCACTGCTCCACTCTGTGCGTATTGTCCTTTCTCCCTGTGCGTGATGTTTTATCACGACGGTCTTCGTACTGCCATGCACGAAAATGCCCGCCACAGCTCAATCTCTCGGGCAACCCCATCTGATCCCTTTTACCTTTCATCTTTGACTGAACGACGCTAATCCTTCCTTCATATCAGGTCCTGTACTCCACTTGGCCCTCTGGGCTGCGGTCCGAACTCTCAAGCTATTTATATCTTGTAGAGACGGTTTTAGCCCCAGCTTCTTCTCCGCTATCATGTACATAAGACGTCTCCGAGTCGACTGTCGGCACTAGCTTCGACCCGGCGGAATATTACATATCGATGATCCAATATTTCGTGGTTTTCAAAGCCCAATTTCAGTTAAGCTACCAGAGAGGTCGACTGTCACCCACTAACCCCCGGGCCACATGGTGATGCAATTATTCCGCTTCTGCTGGACAGCCAATCACCTCCAACCTATACGTCGAAGTTTCGTAAAACGTGAGTTCATTTGTCCCTCAGTGACAAATCGTTATTCCCGGATATAGCACTCAACCCCTCACATTCGCGGTATGACTTTCTCCTTCTTCCCCTTGGCAGTAAACGCAATGAATTGTCCTGACATGGTGTATCACCGCCTCAGCGGCCATGTCGGTGGTGGTCTCCCATCCAGTCAAGAAGATCTCGGCCTCTGCGTCTAGACCTCTCGAGGTATTCAATCTCTTTGGCTAAAAGGTGCGTTATAGCGGACCGCGTGCCCTGTAAGCGCTGAAATTATGAATAATCTCAGATAACACGGCCAGCAAGCACTCCGATCTCTCAGGACACTGCGTTCTATTGATCTCTGCTGCTCTGTCATCTGAATCATTGGCGTGCTGCAAGCCGTAAGAATAGCTTCTGCCTCTCTTCAGAATTAGATTTTGTTGGCCGTGCCGCAAAAAGAGGGTTGTCACTAGAGTATAAAATCTACTCTAGGATGGCCTATTTTCTCTCAACTCGTTCTTCCAAGAGTTGCTCACATCTCCAGAACCAGTTTTTCAAGTCCGCGATGATTCGCATTTCCTCCTGCTTCGTCGCCTTGCTCCTCGCGACTTACTCGCTTGCTCTGCCTGCGGCCGACTTTTCTCGACGACGATGGATGGTCGATGATCTCGAGGCGCGCGACGGAGGGTCGTCGACTAGCTCTACGGGAACCGCTACGAGCACCGCGACTGGCACTAGTCCTCCTGCGGCCTCTGCGACAACCCCACTTATTAGTCTCGATCCCAATAACCCTGTGTGGGATTCCACCTTCAATGGTCCTTTCGACGCGATCAGGGGAGAGCTCGGTGCAACCATTATTGGGCCTAACAATCCCAATATTGCGCAACAGAACCCGGACTTGTTCGCTCCCCCGACCACCGATGGAGGGAGTGTGTAAGTGCACCTGTCTATCCTGTCACATTTGCTTTTGGGGTGCCCACGACTTGATACTAATCATGAGGTTTTTGAACTAGACCTAACTTCAAGTGGCCGATGAGCTTGAGCCACAATCGCCTCCAGACGGGTGGTTGGGCCCGTCAACAGAACGGTGAGTTATCTTTAGTGCCTCTGGACTAGCCTCCGAAAAGAAGCTGATGGTATCTCGTAGTCGATGAAATGCCCATTGCGAAAGGTTGGTTTCGCGCGTTCCGTTCGTCCAGACCCCGTTTCTAAAAATATGATATAGCTATGGCCGGTGTAAACATGAGGCTGAAGCCAGGAGCGGTTCGTGAGCTTCATTGGCACAGTACCGCCGAGGTGAACTTCTTCTCTTGGTTTCTCGTTAGTCGGCCACTGATCGCCTTGTAAACGAAAACAGTGGGCCTACGTTATCAAAGGAAGCACGCAGGTCACCTCCGTTGATCAAGAAGGAAGGAACTTTATCTCGACTGTGGTACGTTCTTTCCTCGAAAGGATATAGACGGTGGGTTTGATAGGCGCCTTGGGATCTTCTAGGGCCCTGGCGACTTGTGGTACTTCCCTCCTGGTATCCCCCATTCCCTCCAAGCCACCGGTGATGACCCCGATGGTTCTGAGTTCTTGTTGGTCTTCAACGATGGAACTTTCAGCGAAGATAATACATTCATGGTCAGTAGTGAAAATCCTTTTCCCCGAAGGAAACGGTATTGATACCGTATGCCTCGTTTCCAGCTGACTGATTGGATGGCGCACGTTCCTGCTGAAGTCCTTGCCAAGAACTTCCAATTGGATGTCAAGGAATTCGCCAACGTCCCGGCCAAGGAGCTCTACATTTTCCCCACCGGTGAGTAGAACGCCGTCTCAGTCATACCTACTCAGCTTAACTGGATTATCTATCATTTTGAAGATGTCCCCGCCGACGATCAGCCAGCGCCCGAAAGCCCTTTTGGGACCGTTCCCGAGCCTTTCTCCTTTGCGCTTTCCAAGGTGCCTGCTACAAAGTTCTCTGGAGGTACCGCAAAAATCGTCGATTCCACTACCTTCAAAATCTCGACCGCGATTGCTGCTGCCGACGTTACTGTTGAGCCTGGTGCAATGAGGTGCGGGACTGTTCAAATTTACTTTGACATGGAAGGATATTGATTGTCGGTTTCCATTCATATTCATAGGGAGCTTCACGTAAGTCTTTCGCTCTTCTGAGCGGGTGGAACTACAAATCGAACGTCGAGTGCTGACTTTTCTTCTTATGATTTAGTGGCACCCCACTGAGGACGAGTGGACGTTCTTCCTGTGAGCCAAATTTCTTCCATCCCTGTGATAATTTGTCTTCTCACTGCGCTTTGTGCACAGCGAGGGCGAAGGCCGAGTTACTCTCTTCGCTGGCGGGAACAATGCCCAAACCTTCGATTTCCAGGCTGGCGACGTTGGTATGTACACTTGTGCCTAATCTTGCACGCGTGCGCTTATATGTGTCTCAGCTTATATCCCGGCTTCTAACGGTAAGATACTGAGGGGACTCCCATAACCTTCTCCTCCCATGTTAACTTGCTAACTCGAACTCTCTCTAGGCCATTACGTCGAGAACACCGGCAACACCACTTTGCACTTCCTCGAGATTTTCAACACCGGTGAGCATTCGTCCCGCAGAATTTTCGCCATGATAGTTCATCAGCCTAATACACCCTGTACAGACCGATTCGCCGATATCTCCCTTAACCAATGGTTGGCCCTCACTCCTCCGCCGCTCGTCAAGGCCCACCTTGGATTCTCCGACGAAACTATCAGCAAGCTGCAGAAGGTCAAGCCGGTTGTCGTCGGCCCTGGTCTTTTCAACAACAAGACCAGCAGCGCTTGAGATTGAGAATTGTCTTGCTGTCCTGGGTCTTTGATTTCCAGATGATACATCGCTAATGTGAACTGCCGACCTTTTCAAGATGTTTTAAATCCTCTTCTTTCTTGCTTTTCCCCGATGCTAACCGGGTAATAAATACCTCTCATGTAATTTTACGAATACTTACGATCAAGTGACTAAATGTGATTCCTTTACGCGCCACAGACATTGAGATACCTTCTTACCTCAGGGGATTGAGTTCTTCGAGGGTTCGAACCCTCGCCCAGCGAGTCCTAGAGGCGTAGCATTTCAAGTTCCGACAAGCGCCCTCTTTGCTCTTGACCACCATCACCGGCCACCGGTCTCCTTCCCATCATTATGATCGTGTCAATGAACCCCCAACAAACAAAAAATTGATGCATTCTCCAGCTTGGAGCGAACGATCCTAGGACTCGTTGATCTACTATCAGTGCAATGCTCAGCGGCGCCAGCGCGATTGGTTTCATCTAGCCAAAAGTGGGTTAGCAGACTCGGTGTTGTTGGATCAAGCAGGCGTCGAATTTCGCTATGGGCCTTCAAGGGAAGCTCCCTGTACGAGCCCTCCGTCGATGCCCTTTGCACTCTATCTAACACGATTGTGGCNGGGGGGACGACGGGAAGATACGTCCCCGACTGTCGAGGGCAGCTCGGAGATAGTGAGAAGTCAAGATGAAACGATCGTGCGTGTGTCAAAGTTTCTCTCATGATGCTGATATGCTGAACGTCGCCTTATGTCTCTCCACCCTTCATCGCTCTGTGGCTATCAGTGATTATCTGCCTTCATTGCTTCATTCCACCTTTCTTCCCCTTGTAACGGTACGGGCGCGGGGACAACGGGTTCAGGTATAACATTGGGCGTCATCGCTCCACGGGTCACTGTTTACACTCCTTTGTGTCTACCCGCTCAATTGTACCTGGTGTACATCCCTATCCAACCTTTTCCTTCATCGAGTCCGCAGCCAAGGAATGACAGCTTCGACCTCGACCCCGTCTATGTTCAGCGACTTGGATGGCTTGGAAACTATCACACGGGAGTACATTCATGCCGACTCTGTCCAGGCAAGTGGTCATCTCTATCCCTTTTCAATGCATGCACCCTCGTCTGACGAGCAACCTTTGGCAGTATATCGTGCGTTAGTCCAAATAATGCTGGAGATCACTGCTGATACCTGATGCCGGGTCGTTCGTTTCTTTCGCAACTCAGGGCGTTGCTGGACATGTTGCAGTGGTAAGTCTCCTTGCTCTTTACGCGGTTATTCATTTGAAAGAATTCATCCCTGTCCCATCTCGCAGGTGTTTGATTTCCTCCATACGTTTCCTAGCGAGGTGCGCCCCATCATACACCAATGGCTTCCACTTCCCTCAAGTCCTGTCGGATCAGGTTCGGTTAATGTGGCCAGCGCCCATGAGTACGCCGAAATTCCTATTTATGCTAGTACGATACTACCTTCTGTTCCACCGTATACCCGCCATCTTTCGTAAGTAGGGTCCTTCGTTTTGGATGAGCGAGCATCTCTTGATCACGTCCGCAGTTGCAATGCCGACCACTCACTCCCCGAAAACATGCAAGGCTGCGTTGATCTGGACCACCAGTAAGCCTCTACGATTGCTCATATCAGAATTAATAATGGAACCGTTTCCAGTATCGTGCTTCATGATTGCCGCTGTATCCGAGGGTGAGTTTACCCCAATCATTCTTCCAGTGATTGATTGCAGACGAGTGCACCTTCAGCGATTCTCTTCATTCGGGTTCACGCATTCTCCGGAAGGAACAAGAAACTTGGTATATACCTCGTCCTCCAATTTCTCGTGCGTTTTTAAGCAGGATCGCCCTTTATCACGGACTAACATTCGTTATGGTACTCTACTGTTTCTAGGCCATTCATGGCACGGGGATTGCGCTTCTCATCCCGTTCCTTCAGAGTGCAAAATGTGAGTGTTTTACCCATATCTTTGCGCCACACCTCTGACAGCCGTGACCTCGCAACGTCCAGTCGTTCCGCTCCCAATCCCAAATCTCCCCTGTACTCCAATAGCGGTGAAGGACGAATTTCTAAGTGGCACGTTTGCAACGGTCCTCGTCAGTCTAATTCGTGAGTTCTCCCTTGAGGTCACACCGATTCCGTAGTTCCCTGACTTTTGGCTGCCCAGTTGTCATGCTGATCATGGTGTACATCGCATACCGGAAGCATAAGGACCTGAAAAGTGACCTGTTCACTGTGTTCTATCGAGATGGAGTGTTTTATTTCATTTGTTTATCAGGTGCATCTTGATCCATTCCGTCATCTGTCTATGACGTTCAACTAACTGCCAACCTATTACGCAGCTCTGGCGGTAGCCAATATCGCCGTAACACTGAGCCCCGTGGTTAGTTGTTGCGATCGCTTTCTGATGAAATCGCCTCATCATCTTTCGTTATCCAGGATGGGAGGATCCGATTCGTTCTGGGACAGTACGTCGACACTTCCCTACTTGCCTGAGCGGCGGACTTACGTCTATATCACAGGGTAGAAATTGACCTTCACGGCATTCTCTCCACCCGGATGCTGCTTCACCTTCGTAGATGTGCGGAACGAGATGTTGGGAGGTGGAAAAATGTCGATGCGATCGAATACTCATCGACCAATTATCCTCGGCGAGGAACAAGATCGTCTCTTTCAACTCTGAAGTTTCATTCGAAAAATGAAACGTTGCAGAGTGAGTAGCTGGTTGTAAGTCGTGATTCCTCTGCCAGTTTGGCGTGAATTGATGAGCGATTCTACTAGTGCTAGTTCACTCTCACTTGTATGGACGATCGCAATTTGACAGGATTCTGACAACATGCGCCAGGGTTTGCTCGCCCGCCCCTGAGAACGTGCTCAGGAGTCAGTGTCTAGCGCTCATTTTACTGAGCACAAACGTGTAGTTGACACCAATCCATCGGCTATCTAATCTCAAGGACCAGCCATAGCTCGTCTACCCCACAATCCTCGATGTTTGTCAATACCATGGAACACGGAATCACTTGATTGCGGGTAAGAGGTATGTTCCGTCGCGGATAATACGGCTTAAGATCATGTTGCACGTCTCCTGCGGTTTCATCACGCAGTCAACTATCAGCGTCACAGATATCAATCAGAGGTCAGCGCAGCAAATGATGGGGCAATTACGATCATCCGAATTGAACGGTGGAGAAATTCCTGGGGCGGGTAACCCGCCATTTCTGAATCAGAGACGGGCGATAACGATGCTCGTCATGATCGTGGCAAATGATATACAGAGAGATTGGTGTAAAGATCAAGAGTTGTGTAGCCAATCAACGCTCTAATGATGTGCAGGCCCTCCGAGCTGGCCTCATTGGTGTGTTCCGTCTCCAGCGTCTTGTAGGGACGCCCGCACCCAGGTAGCTGATGTATATAGAATATGTGACTGGCAGAGACAAACACGGAGCACTCCCTCCCTTTCCTCCTGGCCTCTACGCTTCAAGATCAGGGTTACAGTGAATGCTGAACCCGATCAACCACAATTTCCAGACCCTTTCGAGGCCGTGAAGAGCCCGTATTCTGCTACACCCTCTATTCAGGTAGTGGTTTTGAAGCTTCCATTGGATACGTAATTCGCTAACCTCAAAAACATGTCAGTATATGGTATGTTGCACCTCTCTTTTGACGTTGCGAATCTTGGGCGCTCAACAAACACTCACGATCTCTCCATGCCCACTCATCGTTCACTGTGCACGTAGGGTGTTGCGATATTGGCCAGGTTCGGGACATCTACACCCAAGGTTTCGCTTTTCTTGCTCTGGTACTACCTCCTGCTTCATCGCAAACTTGTCATCTTTCGTGGTACTTTCATCAATTATCTGAGGATTTCGTATAGGTCTCTTGCCGCAGTCGGTATGCCCACTACGCACTCACCGAAGGACTGTCACTAAGCAAACCGATTATATCCCAGGCTCATGCTTGTTTCGTCGTCGCTGCTTCTGAAGGTCTGTGCTTGAAGTTCTGTATCTGTCTGTGATTCACGGCAAACAGCTCTTTCTAGCGATCACGTTCATTCGCGTCTACGCCTTCTTTGGTCGAAATGAGAAGCTGAGATCGTAGTGCAGTTCATTGTAAGGCGTCTAAACTGATACCCTACGTAAGGCACGCTGAAGAATACTTCTTTTGCTCCGAAGGCAACCTGGTACCGGACTCGCACTGCTCATTGTCTTTCTGGGGAGTGCAAAGCGTAATGCGGTTGCTCCTGTCTTTCGCTCCCCAAATTCACATAAATCTCACTGCCAGACATCGACTTTCCGCTCCCAACTTGAAATTTCTCGCGCACAGCTGTCGAGGCAAATACCAATATCCTCAGCGGGTTTGACGCCCCTTTCCTCGTTATCCTCTTCTATGAACTTCGTCTTCGTCATGACCAGCGCAGCTTTCTCAACGATTACTTGGATTATCACTTACCACTCTTTCACGCCACAATTGTGATGGGATGGTGATCATGGTGTGCACCGCGTATCAAAACACCAGAGCTTCCAAGTCATGTGGAGCATCTTGATGATCGTGTCTTATCGAGGCAAAATTTTCTACTCTGTCTAGTACGTCACCCCACGACAAGGTTTCGGTCGTCAGTTCTCGCAGCCGCCGATATCATTGTGGCTCTTAGTCCTGCAGTGCGTGACTATGCATTCGTCATATACTCATTTTCTGACACGTCGTATCAGGCGGGTGGAATTAGGCTCTTTGTCGCTCAGTAAGTAATAACCTCTTCAATATCCAGGGAAGACATTGTTCTGTTGGAGAAGAGGGCATTGCTGTTGGGGGGGTAGATGCTTTATGGGCTGGAAAAACTTCGACAGGCGCTTCACTGTCAAGCCGATCCACCTTTCCTATCGAGTGCTCAACCAGTGGTACATCGAGTGGGGATCCAGGGTGCCCCTGCGCTATGAGAAATTTTAGCTCAAAGTTCAAATCGGTGGCTCTTGCTCCCCCATTCTCTTTCGTCATCAAGGTTGAATCGTCACCTTGGCAGTCACCTAGGAATTTTGATTTGATTTTGATTGAACTAAGTAGCCGCTTTCGAGAAGAGTTTGTTTCAATTTAAATTCGCCTCCGTTGATCTCGGTAATATCCTACGGATTCGAACTACTCATAGCGTTTCCTCAGGATTGGATTTTATCTTGACTCTCCTTCATTTCTCCAGTGGCTTTGGATGCCGACTGTGCTTATTATTATCAAATTTTAATAGAAGGAATGGTCTCACTTAGGCTCAAAAATTGGAGCGGAGACCGCAGTAATCAAACCCTGAGCAGGCCCTGCGTAGGACAAAGTTCCGGATATACTCCCCAGCGCGCTCATACATATATCATATCAGATTGTGACGTGAAACCTGTGCAATATAGTAACATTGTCCGCGGCCTTTGTATGCCGTAATTGAGATCCAGGGAATCAAATAAATCGAAGCGGACCCTTCCCCTCTCCCAACTTTCATGTAGCAGCTCACACCGATATCTTGGAACTCTTCCCCAGCGGCTTGCCACTACTTTCAATTGGCTAGCGACTCAAAAAGCGAAGTCACAGGGATGGAAGGGACAGACCCGGAAACCAGGATGGCACTGCTAGTGAAGACATACAACGCCGCTCAATTTGTCCAGGTATTGACAACGTAGCAATCTCTTGTTTTTCATTATTCAACAGGATTGTTCATTTTATTTTTACCAGTACTTCGTAAGTAATACAGCAGCGCCTTTAGCTCACAGCTCATCACGAATCATGCTCAGGGCGGTGTTGCGCAAGTCGCTGTTGTGAGTCAGTCTGATCTCTTCCAATGACTATGACGTCTCAATGAGCACTCACAGATAGCCGACTATTTTCATACACTTCCGGATGAGGTGAGTGCACGTCTACGCTCATCTCTATAGGAATATGCACGACTCTGAAGCAAATATTCGCTGCCCCAGGTTCGCTTAATGTGGCCGACTCCTCTAAGTGCACCCAAGGTATTATTTTTTGCCTTACGGTACCTTCTCCTGATACATCATGCACCTCTCGTATATTGTGAGCGATATATCTCCGCTTTCTTCGTATCTTACGTCTGGACCCCTTGCAGTCCAATTGCTTAATCGTCTCCCACCGGAAATTTGTCAAGCTACATTTTATTGGGGACTGTGTGAGTAACCGGTGGATATAATCAACAGCGAACGGAAAGGCTCAACTTCCATGACACGATCAGCTTCGTGTTTTATGGTGGTCATTATCGCAGAAGGCTAGTACAATTTACCAGTGTTTTGCTCTTTGATCATGTTCAAAATGGACGCACATTGTTTACAGCTATCTTGTTCATCCGGGTTTACGCTTTCTCCGGAAGGAACCGCAAGCTTCGTGTCGTTCTTGTTATCCTATTCATCGTGAGTCTTTGCTTTAAAGTCTCAGATTGAAAGCAGCCAAACTCCATCTAGGTTATCCATGGCGCGGGACTAAGTCTTCTTGTACTGTTTCTCAAGAGCGCAGAATGTAGCTCCGTCCTCTCTCTTCCTGTTCAAACTGCACTAATTCTTCTGCACGATTCACCTCGAATGTGACCTGCAGTTTCCGGAAACCCACCAACTCTCAAACTTCCATGTACACCGTTCGTAGCAACGCAAGAATTTCTGGGCGGTGTCTATGCTACCATTCTTCTCAGCCTTGTCCGTGAGTGACTTCAATCATACTCAAAAATTTGGTGTAGATGACTCTGCTGATGTCTTTGCAATAATCGTCGCTCCCTTTAGTTGTCATGTGTATCATGGCGTATCTCGCTTACCAAAAGTATCGACATTGCGAGTCGAAAAGTGACTTGTTCACCATGTTTTACAGAGACGGGGNTTTTTTATTTTGTGTTAATGTCCGGTGGGTGGTCCTCCGTCTCGACCTTCTGTATGGTTAATCACACTAATGTGCCGACTTCCAATCACTGGCAGTTTTCGCAACAGTAAATATTATCATCGCCACAAGTCCGGTAGATGGCCCATACAGACTTGTTCTTGGCCAGTGAGTTCCTCTTTCCGCTTCAGACAGGCAAAGATTCAAGTCTGTCTTCTGATACAATTCGATCTGTAGAGTCGAAATCAACCTTCACGGGATCCTCGCCACGCGAATGATTCTACATCTTCGCCGATGGGCTGAACGAGAGGTCTTCAGGCAATGGGGAGAGTCAGAATTGAGGATGGAATATTCAACTACCAACTACGATCCCGCGAAACGGAGAAGAGACCGTGATCTCGTAACGAGCCCCATGAGGTTTGAGAAACTCGAGAAATTAGTGACTTTCAGTGTACTAGAGACAATCACTCGATAGATTATACACGCCGCCAAGTAGCATGTTGCATATCAGGCCGGTGGGGTTGGGCGTCCAATAAGATCACCGTTTCTCATGGCGCTGCATCTACATCTCATTGACAGGGGGGCGGGCGTCGACCTTCACGGCGTTCTCTTTATGTGAATGCTTGCCTATCTTCGCCGCTGGGCTGAACCCGAGACACCCTCTTCCTTCTCAGGTCGGTCTACCAATTCTATCAACATCAAACTGCGGTCTGGAGCAGGGTTCGATCCAATCAAAGGAATTGGGTATAACTCGCTCTCAAACATAGCACCCTATTGGATTGCGATTGAAACTTGGGAACCAAAGAAGAGGGAGCGCTGCCGATCCAAACTCATATATACCAATACCAAAGAGGCACCCTCGATCCACCACTTGATGTACCATTGGTCGAACCCCTGGAGTTACTGCGCACTGGCAGTTCTGTAATGAAGAATCAGGGAGCGTAATAGATGCGTAGGACAACGTGCCGGGTAGAATTCTTCCGATTCCGGCTTGATCGTGATCTGGAGCTATGGGAGAAGCAGCTATTGAGGGGCGTGTATCCAATGGCTATGTTCGCCGTCTCATCGTCTTTGACTTCCGTAATTGCGCAGGACCTCATATAAATTGAAGACTGGGCCACAGGAGCGAGCGCAGTCTCCGCCCACTTTGACTCAGAAGCTTGATACCTATACCTTGACATTCCTCTTCAGCAGCCTGCCCCTGTAGCTACGTGACCTTAATTTGACGGGCGACCGCAAAAGTGACGCCACAGGTATGACGGAGACACAGATCGACGTCCAGACAATGGCATACCTAGTGAAGCATCGCAACGCCGGAATTATTGTGCAGGTATAAAGAGCACAGCTCCCTCTTCTTCGTTCTACCGCATCGTTCATTTCCTCTCTCTATCAGTACTTTGTAAGTAATACAGCAATGACTTGAAGTCGCTGCTTACTACGAATCATGTTCAGAGCGCTGCTGCGCACGTCTCTATCGTGAGTCAGCTGATGTTCTGGTTACCACAGTTCCTCAGGTGAGCCCTTACTCGCAGGTAGCCGACTATATCCATACACTTCCGGATGAGGTGAGTGCCAGTGTTTCCTGCAGACTTCCGCACGACATAGATATTTGTTGCCCTCAGGTTCGCTTAATGTGGCCAACTCCTCTGAGTGTGCCAAAGGTGCTATTTTTTGTCTTACGGTACTATCTCCTGGTACATCGTGCACCACTCATATTTCGTGAGTGATATACCTCTGCTTTATTTTATTTCTATGCCTGAAAATTTTATAGTTGGGTTACCTTACAATTTCACTCCGGAAGTTTGTGAAGCTGCGTATTATTGGGGATTGTGTGAGTACCACTTTACAACTCAACCAATTTGACAACTAACATCCTGGCCTCATGACGGGCTCCATGACATGGTCAGTTTCGTGCTTTTTTGTGGTTATCATTGCCGAGGGTTAGTACCACATTTCTCTCCCTTACCGATGCACAAAGAAAGATAAAACCTACTTACAGCTATCTTGTTCATTCGTGTTTACGCTTTCTCTGGAAGAAATCAAAAACTTTGCATCGTCCTTTGCGTTCTATTCATCGTGAGTCTTCCGCTTGATTTTTTAGGTCACGAGGAGCTGAGCTCCACCCAGGTTATCCATGGCGCAGGATTAGGTCTTCTAATACTGTTTCTTAAGAGCGCAAAATGTAAACCCGTTGTCTCCCTTTTTGTTCAAACCCCACTAACTCGTCCGCGTGTTTCACCTGAAATGTGAATGGCAGTTGCCCAAAACCCACTGCCAAGCCTCAAGATTCCATGTACACTGATTGAGGCGACACAAGGTTTTCTGGGCAGTGTGTACGCTACTTTTCTTCTCAGCCTTGTCAGTGAGTAACTTTAATGCCATCTTACTACTAGTAAAATTGGTCTAGATGCCTCTGCTGACGTCTTTACAATATCTCTGACTTTAGTTGTCATGGCTATTATGGCGTATCTCGCGTACCGAAAACATCGGCATTCGAGAAGTGACTTGTTCACCGTGTTTTATAGAGACGGGGTGTTCTACTTTGTGTTGCTGTCAAGTACGTATACGTGATTCTCCGTTTCGACCTTCCATATGTTGAATCACGCTAATGTACCCTTCACTGGCAGTTTTCGCAGCAGTCAATATCGTCATTACATTCAGTCCGTTGGAAGGCCCACATAGAGTTGTTCTTGGCATGTAAGTATCTCTTTCCGCCTCATACAGGCAAGGATTGTCTTTTGATCTAATTCAATTCATAGAGTCGAAAGTGACCTTCACGGCGTCCTCGCCACGCGGATGATCCTCCATCTTCGTCGATGGGCTGAACAAGAGGTCAATAGACAACGGGGAGAGCCTGAAGATGGGATAGGATACTCAACCACCAACTACCATCCTGCGAAATGGAGAAGATACCGTAATCTTGTTACAGACTCCATGAGGTTTGCGAAACCCAACACACCCTAGCAACTTTCAGCGTATAGTAGATGAAGTATAAATCATGTCTCAATGAGACGATTGAATCTACCAAATCCACAGGATTAGTCCAAGATGCAAAAGGGATCGCGAGGAAAGTTGTCACACAGCACGAAGTGAGAGGTGTGATCGACCCTTCACCACTGGAAATCTCCCAGGTTCTATGGATATTTACACAGACACGAGTATCACTGACATCCTCTCAATGGTCTCTAAGCTTCTTGTAGCTTTCTTGCGCGATGAAACTGTTATACGCACCGTCAGGCTCTCAAGATTCGTGGAGGTTCGAACTTGATGTGGAACGGACCTATGGGCAGTGGGCGATGCTGCGCACGGCAGTACTGGTCACCCGAGGCATGTTAACTAAGTCGACATATATTTGTCCTAATGGATAAACGTAAAATTGAATGAACATCTCCTACGACTAAGAGTACTGTTTTGAACTGTAGGAAGGCAATCGTAATGCGTAACACCACCCTTTTGGATTGCCTATTAGCTGAAATGTAAACCAATCTCAGTTAATTGCACCTAGATTTTGAATTTCGGGGCTCTCGACTCGTCCGGGTGCCCAATTAGTAAGCATGCCCGAGGCTCGGGTTGCCTATTTCCTCACCGAAGCACTTCGTAACGCCACAAAATTGGTTGCCTCCTCCAGTACAGTACCGCACCGCCGAGGTTCTCGGAACCTTCAATTCCTAAATCACCTCGAAAAATCTAGCCGCGTTGATCGTTCACGCCACAAATGCCGTGTAACCGGACGCCTCGGAACCAGCAAGGCAAAGCGGCTGGCCTGCCTAAACTTGGGATGATCACCGACCTCAATAGAGGGTAGTGCCGACAGCAGGGTAGCAGTACTCCGGATACACCTTCCAATTATCCGTATTACCGCACGGACAATCTCCGTCTCTCTAACGCAGTCATGAAATCTCCAGCTTTCCAATGCTGTCATGAAATCCTTCCCCGCTGGAGAACTTATATATAGATGAACATCGACTCTTAATCCCTGGTAAGGGTCGTAGAGTCCTTCTCTTGACTGCAGAAATCCGTCCCGCTATACTCTGCTCCTGTTCCACCTTATTTCTCCAAACAGCGGTCGGCTGGTGACCACAAGGCCGAAGATACAGTGATGACAGAGACGTTGATAGACCCAGAGATTCTAGTGAAGACATACGACGTCGCGAGATTCGTTCAGGTATCGAAAGCACGACCCTTTCTTTCTTCGATCCCATCGCTCATCCCATCCAAATTCCTTTATATTTACTAGTACTTTGTGAGTTGTGCAGCCACGATGATATCGCCTCAACACTCACGACGAATCACGTCCAGGGCACCGCTGCGCATGTTGCTGTAGTGAGTCCGCATGGAACTTCAGGAATAGGACATTCCCTCACCGAGCCCTTCCTTCGCAATTAATAGATTGCCGATTACTTTCATACACTTCCAGATGAGGTGAGTGCGACTCCGGTTATTCGTGAAGCTGGAGCCCGCGAGCTATAGCTCTTTATCACCTCCAGATTCGCCTAATGTGGCCGGCTCCTCTCAGTGGACCAAAAGTGTTATTCTTTGTCTTACGGTATTATCTTCTAATACATCGTGCGCCTCTCATATTTCGTGAGTGAAATCTGCCAAGCTTTCTTCCATTCTATGTCTAACTTTCCCGTCGCAGTGGAAATGCCTAATCATTTTCCACCGGAAATTTGTACAGTTGCAGCGCACTTGGCATTGTGTGAGTAATGCTACTGCTGGAATATACGCTTAGCAGCTAATTAGAAACCTTCATGGTGTAACCGCTGCTAGATTCGTGTTTCTTTGTGGCCCTGCTTGCGGAGGGTTAGTCCCATATTTCTAGACTCTGCTTGCGCGAAATAAACGAGCACGACAACTTTTTAAGCTATCTTATTTTTCCGGGTTTACGCGTTCTCTGGAAGAAATCGGACGCTTGGTGTCGTTCTTATCATTCTATTCGTTGTAGGTCTCTCCCCTCAAACGTGTTTCGGGTAGTATCGCAAAGAGCTTACCTACATCCAGATTATCCACAGCACAGGACTAGGACTTCTCATACTGTATGTCAAGAGCATGAAATGTAAGCCTATCCTTGTTCTTTATCATGGCAATGCGAACAACTCAAAACTCCAATTACCGCAGTTATCCAGAACCCACCAAGTCTGTACATTCCGTGTACAGCGGTTTTTCTTAAGGGGAGATTGTTGAGTGGCGTGTTTGCAGCCGTTCTTCTCAGCTTGGTCCGTGAGTGCCTTCAATCTCTCGTTAAAACCTCGGTGTTGTCTTAAGTTTGCGAGGGACCTTCGCAGTTGTTATGAGTGTCATGGCGTACCTCGCGTACCAGAAGCATAGGTATTCCAGGAGCGGCTTGTTCACTGTTTTCTGTAGAGATGGGGTATTTTACTTTGTTGTACTAGCCAGTACGGAATTACCCCTTTCAACTCCGTTAACGAACACTAATCCAACATTTCCCCGCAGTTTTCGCAGCTGCAAACATCGTCGTTTCTTCAGGTTCAACGGTTGAACCCCCTTACACTCTCATTCTTGGACAGTGAGTACATACCTGTTTCCACGTCAGACGATCAAGATCATGTCTTCTGACTTCAGTCGTAGAGTCGACGTCGACCTCCACGGCATCCTCGCCACGCGAATGATCCTCCACCTTCGTCGATGGGTTGAAAAAGAAGCCTTCATACAATGGGGAGAGTCAGAATTGGGAATGGTACACTCGCCTACCGATTACCATTCAGCGAAACGGAGAAGAGACCGTGGCTTTATTACGAGCCCCATAAGGTTCGAGCAACCGCAGAATCCAGAGGCGTTCAGCGTACAGGAGACAATAAATAGATAGGTAGCGATTATACATGACTCTATGTAACATACCAGTGATCAGCACAGAATTCGAAAGGAATCTTAATGGAATCTATATGGTATCAGTACACAGGACGAGGGACCAGCCCTCCTCTCTAGGGTATATATATAGCTCTATGATCTAACGTCAGTTCGGAGCAAACCACACGAAAGCTCCCACTTGATCGGGGTCCTCAGAATGTTCTCACAGCGTTATCCGCCGGTGAAGGGGTTGCGAGCCGATGCGTCCCCACATCGTCAGGCGCTCGATATTAGGATACATTGAGCACTCGAGTCTGGAGCAGACCCGTCAACGCTGTCCAGCCCATATTCGTTCATATCCGCCGCCGTCAACAACTTCAACAAAGGATAGTCTTCAACGTGCGTTGCAAAGGACGACAAGACATCATCCCAGTCTTCCTTGGAAAGGTGCCGTAGGACAAGCGACGAGAGTGAGGGGAAGGAGAATAATCGAATGAAAAGAACGAGGTCTGCGGTTGATGGTCTATGGTCCTGGATGAGGTCGATTTGGAGGGTGCGAAGGGAGGGGGAGGAAATGAGAGGAAATGCGAATTCCACACCACTGGCTTCTAAGAGGATACTATCTCTGATAATGTCCAAATCAGCGAGCGCCGTATGGGGATTGAACTCGGAGACGACGAGCTTCTGGAGGGATCCCATGCTTCTGAACACCTGCCTCAACGATGAATAGTTGGTCCAAGTTGGTCGGACCAACTCCAACGTACTCAAGGTCTCGAGCTGTTGCGGTGCGAGACAGCGTAACGCCATCGAAATAGCGGCGTAGGATACGGCCATGGATGGGACAGGTGATGAGGTGTACCGTACGATGTCCTTCGAATCGATGAACCCAAGTCCCGAACCCTCATGAACCACAAGGGATTGTAGATTCGGGAACTCGAAGGTGCGTATGAGCTCCACGACGTCTCCTGTCAGCCACTCCGACGTGAACACCGTAAAACTCCGCAACGCTGGTAGATGGATAGGCGCTTGACCTGGCTCGCGGTGAACGTCCTGCAAAATCAAGCCTGGCTTGACATGGAAGACCATCTCCTCCAATGTTTCCGAGCCAGACAGCAGTTCCTCTAGCGTGGAGAACCCGGGCCATGTACCATACCCCCGGACTTCGAGTTTGGTAAGATTTCTAAGGGGCATGTTCAGCCTATCCAAGCTGATGTTGCGGAGCAGGAGATGCGAAAGGCTTGGGAGAAGGCCGCCGAACGCGTGGTAGTCAAGGACGCGTCGCCGTTGGGATGAGAAATGTGAGAGGGAGACGGTGGTAAGAATAGGCGCCGAAACATCCACCAGGTAGGAAAAGATGTCGGCGTTGGGGGTGGTAATGGAAAGGTGACGCCACCGATGACTGAGGGGAAGGAATAAATCCATGAGACGTTGTGAGAGAGATTCGGGCCAGAAACAGCTGAAGTGGAGGTCTAGGGGGTATCCCTTGGATAGGTGGAGGTATCTGGGGAGGTGGTCCAGGTATTCATGGACGTTACCCTGTGTCAAGTGATACTTGCTCCAAAGCGACGGTGTAGTGAGGGTGATTTGGCGGAAGCGGGAAGAGGTGTGTGATAGCGCCAACCTTAACTCATCGTAAGGTAGGTCCTCTGAAAAGTACGCGAACTCTACGATGTGGGCAAGGATTTCGTTTGGGAGCTCGTCTATGGGCGCGAAGGAACCGGGCCTATTGAATAATACGCCCTCTTCGGTGTCGCGATCTCTCGACAAGAGAGTCTTGGCATGGGATTTGATACCAAAGTAATCGTGGTATTTGTTCGAGGTACCGCAGGCACTGATGAAAGAGAGTCGCAATAATGTCAATTGCAAATTCCAATTTTCAGACATGCGGAGGTGTGATTAGCCACGTGGCGACGATCATTGGAAAGCGTAAACTGACCTGGGAGTATACAGGCCCTGCAGCTGATCCAGCGAAAAAGGAGTTGTTACAGGTGAGATCTGATCCTTCATAATGCACAATGCCGCAGCAGAAAGGGATGTGGTGGACTCGAGGTAAACAGCAGAAATTCAGCGAGTCGCAACCCGGGCTTTTGATGAACATGAATTTGATCTGGGGATGTGGCTGTGTTGACGGATCAAAGCTCGGAGGCTCATGTATTGGCTCCGCAATAGTTCCGGTAGAGGCAAATCGAATCCGTACCAATGAAGTTGCATGGAGTTGAAATAAAAAAAAATATTCCGATCAGATTTGCGTACTACAAGCGGAAAATAAAGTTCTGGAGGCTCGGAGCCTAGTACCAACGGGTCTACGGGGTGTAGGGTTTACTTCACCCACAAACCTGTTCATTCCAAACTCTCACCGCTCTCATATGTAGGCGCGTTTCTCACAACCTTTCAGGGCTTCAGATGAAGATGAGCCCGGTGCTGATGAATTATGACGGCCGCCCTCGGGCCCAGTTGCCTCATCTTGCAGGCCCGATTAGGAAATACCAAGGACGATCGATGACGATGTCTGGTCTTCCTCCACCATTCGATGCAATTTTACCCAGGTTCGCAAGTTCAGTGAGGTTTGCGACCCTTCATTCGACCTAACTGTGCCCCACGACCTCATCGCGTCTTTGATATAGAAATTTTCAAATGGAACTCCAGGAGCGTAATCACGAGAACGGCGAACGGTGTTCCTACTCCTGACAGCCATGAGGCCCCAGGTACCAGGGCGAGCCAGGCTGAGATTTCCTTCCCGGTGTGACCCGTTGGTAACCGTCGCCAGTGCTTGTCACTGGAAACGTGGCCCTTGGCGGGAACCTGACGGAGGAGCTCGGGCAAGCAACGGGCAAGGCTTCGCAACACCCAAGCAGGCAGAAAATGGGAACTTGGCAAGATCAATAACGTTGAAGCTTGATACCCGTCTCGAGGTACTTCGGTTCGGGTACTACATGACCAAATCCTCGAAAGATTTGAGGGGGTACGTGACTTCAAGTTTCTCCAAAAAGAGCTTCCTCAATATTTATGCACCGACTTGACCCGTGCTCAACACGGTGCTTGGCTCTCCCCATTTGCTGGCAAGTTTTGCAGCGGTCCTTGGAAACCCAGATCGCAAAATAGAATGGGGAAAAATTGGTGGCGGATTGTCTCGCGTAGAGGCGTAGACTCTAGCCCGAGTCTGGAGCCTCCTCGACGTTCGATCTGATCGAGTCACCGTGCCTCTTCCTGCTTGGAAAGCAACGGCTACCAAGGGTGTGAAAATATGTTTCAATCCACACCTTCCACGTCTGCGGACCCACTTAATAGATTTTCCTTTGACACTGCCCACTCACGGACGCCGTCAGACCCTAACAAGTCGTCCTCGTGCTACAAAACCCCGTCCGTCCCGTCTTCACCCCCAAGCACTTTCCCCCTTCTCTCCCCGTAGCCCCGTGACATCATGAGCCGTCCCAAGGCAATTAACGGTTTCCAGCACTCGTTTCGCGCGGACCCCATCCTCGAGCACAAGGCGCACGCACCTGTCGACAGTGCTCTCTCGACAACACCTGTGGCAAATAGCGGCCTTGCCGCACCGGAGCACGCAGATGTCTGCCCAGTGAGCAAAATGCGACGATCCTCATCAACTGGCTGCCCAGTCTCACATGGGGCCGCCTCTTCTCCTCCCAACCGATATTACCGCGCCGCCCCCGCGTCCTTCTCTCCACCAAACAAAAGCCTTNCCCCCCAGACCTGCCGACAACGATGATGTCTCTTCCCCGGCAACATTACCTGACGTTTCCAACGAAATGAATCCATGCTATGAAGAATACGACGAGGACCTTCTCTATAGCAATCTTCGGGAACGAGTAAAGTATCTCACCCAGTTTGTGAACTTCACGGAACACGATGTCGAGGCTCTCAACGATTTCCAACCTATCCTCCTACCCATCGTCCCCCAACTCGTCGACAATGTCTATCATCACTTATTCAAGTTCGACGTAACGNAAAAAAGTGTTTATGCCCAGGAAGGAGGGTCATGAAGGAAGAATGTTGGTGGATCTTCATGATCTCGCTCTGGACGCGCCTCAGATTGAATTGAGGAAGCGGACATTTGCCGTGTACATGCGGAAATTGGTGACTTTGGATTACGACGACTTTGCAACATGGCAATATTTCGGTGCGTCACCTCGTCATCCCAGACTTGCGCTTGTACTCACATTTCTCCTTTAGACCACATCGGTATTATGCATACCGGGCAAAATGAGTTGAAGCATCGCAAACTCATGGGCAAAGCCCCGCTCTTCGTTGACCTCATGCATCTTTCACTCCTTTTGGGTACGCTATACCGGTTCTCTGGATTCGGTTGCCTTGAGACTAATGCTATGTCTTCCAGCCTGGACACTCGACGTCTTGACTCCTGTCATTCTCTCATATACAGAATACCCCCTCTCAAGACGGATCGAGATTATGCAAGCCTTCCAAAAAGTCATCTGGATCCAGAACGACCTCTTCTCCCGTCATTACGCCGTACGTAGCACAGAGGTGGCCGGGTTGAACCAGATTCGACAAGCCCACGACCTGAGCAGCTCCGATGACCTTAACTCGATCACAAGCGGTTCGTTCCTTCCAACCTCGACGGTGAATAGTGCGAGTTCGGGGAGCTCATCAGGACATGCCCACAGCTTCGAGCAGCAGATCAAGGATACAAAGCCGCAGAGGAAGTTGGGACTCGGAAACGGATCGTGGTTCAGTTTTGGGAGTCAATCTTGATCCTCCTCTGCCTGTGATTCAGTGTCATGTCTCTGTTGAGGTTCTGGTCAATCCTTGGTTTTGACCGCGACCTCGGTCTCTCATCATATAATACACATGTACCACCACCCCCATTCATTCGTCTATGATCCTCCTTTGATTTAGGATTGAATATCTTTATGGCTTGATCCACTACTTTACTTTCGCTTTGCTTCGTCGGATAGCAGTATTTGTCTCGACCCTCTTCGCCATTTACTTGTACACGGCTAATTTTTGGTAATTTTTGGAGTACCGTTGTTCCTCTTCTCCGCTCATCCTTTTCCTCTTGATGGACAAAGATTCTTTGGTGGATTCGTATGCACGTAAAAGTAAAGCAGCTAGTGTTAATTATCATGGAAATTCGGCACATTCTCCTGTAGCTAAAGCGATTGAGCTCTGCGCGTGCCAGCCTTGCGAGGCACATCAGATTTGGTGTTTGGCGCATCAATCCTTCTCGACCACCAACCACCACCATCCTCTCCCTCCATCGACGCATATTGACGCGTATTTCTTCGAAAATGAGTGCTAGGACTCCTTTCTTCCCTGGTGGCGCGCCTTCTAGACCTCCAACTCACACAACGGGCTCTGAATCGACGCCAAACGGACCTGGCGGCAACGCAGCAAGCTCAGGCTTCATACCGGATCTGTCTAACCCTCTTCACGCGTTTTCTGGATCTGGACAAAAGACGGCGGCTTCTGGAAAGGCGAACGGTGCTGGTAGCAACATGTTGGGGATGGGAGACGCGTCTGCTGTGCACGACACCGGGAACGCCAACGGGAATGCGCTTGCGGTTCCCAAACTCAACTTGTCAGGGTTGAAGAAGAAAAAAGGGCCTCTGGTGGCCCCGGTCAACAATAACTCGGGTCTTACTGCAGGCGGCGGCGGGTTCAATGCAGCCGCAAACGGCGTGTCGATGGAAGGGAATGCGGATGGGTTTGGGATCTCTAGGCCTGCTACAGCGGATCCTTACGCAAAGACCAACGCTGCTCGTCATGGCCTCATGCCGCGCGCGTCTTTGGGCTCGAATCACAATCCCGGTTCCGGTGCTACTGCGGCGAGTGGGAGGCAGGGAGCAGGAGGTGGACCCAACAAACCTTTTGGAGTCAGCAAGTCTGGCCCTGGACCTAGACGAGAGGTTCTACAGCCGCCTCAAGTGTCGGCTCCCGTCCCTCTCTCAGCAGCTGGCCCTCCGCCTCCTCTTTTCAACACGAATGCGAATGTGATCGGCGCTAATCATGCCGCTGGCACTCTTAACAGCAACCTGGACTCCTCTGGATCTGTACCGTCGTTCTCTGGATTCAAGACTCTTGGCGGCGCTTTGACTGGGCAAGGTGGTGCTAACATGGACCAGAATCGGGATTGGGCTGGTTTGGCACTAGAAAGGCCGCATACATCGATGGGAAATGACCAGAATCGTAATGTCAACGAGGTTGGACAGCAGTCCAACCAGCAGCAAGATTTTCGCACACCTGCTTTCAACCTCGGCTTCGCTCGTACTCCAGATACCTCGGCCGAGACTCTTGTCAACCAGGACGACGATTCGTTCGACCATTCTCGAGGCTCTAAGCTTGTACTCGATGGCTTTCATCGTGGCTTTGAACAGCTTTTCCCCGGAATGGATCCTGGAGCTACTATTGCCGGAGGAGGAGGCGGTGGAGGGCACAGGCGCGTCACTCCGGATAAGGAACATCTTAATCATCGAGACTCTGGGGGCCAATATGCCGACCGAAGACAGCATGGCGTTATGCTCCCTGGCCGTGGGACCAACGAGCAAGGTCGGGTCTTCCAGCAGGCGCCTGCCTCCGGAAGGGAAGGTCGAAAGCGTCTCCGTGATCAAGTTGATCTTGAGCAGGGTGGAATGGAGTATGATATGCCGGATGCTCATCGCATGAAGATGGCGAAGACTGTTGATGAAGTCCAGGAAATGGGTCATCGTAAGGTACGTCTTCAATTTTACTGGCGAACGACGACCGCTTATGTTGACGCATTCACCTCTCGCGTCCCCACTGTCGTTACCAACAGGAAGAATACGACGTGCCTTCACAACGCCCCACGGAGAAGGTACTCATGGTGGACACGGACGAATTCTTTGCAAATCATATGGACCTTTACGATCAAGCAGTTCGCCGTTGGAGCAACTGCTCTATCGATGAATGGTTCTCTGGAGCCGAAGGTAAGCACATCAATCTATTCATTCATTCATTCATCCTGCAATCTTCGCAATTATCGATGAGTTTGCTCAACAAAATGACCTCGATGACAGTGGTATCTTCCAAGCTTACCGAGTGTCTCAATTTGGTCAGTTCTTTTCCTTTCTGATGCATTTTCCGTGTCACTAATTCTATCCGTCTTGGTGGGTGTGTTTTGATCTCTAGGCGAAAGAGTATATGAGGAAAGTCCCTTTCATTTCTTGAAAACCTCGATGACGGACTGACGCCTTCGTCTTCGTTCCGACAGAAAGGAGATCAAAACCCATGAGAGCTTGCACGCGACGTTGGATAACCGCAACGCGACTTTGCAAGCTCGTGATAGGGCGATCAAGGCTGCAATGGAGAAAGCCGTGGGGAAGAGTCAGAACGTCTTGGAGTAAGTTAAAATGAAGGAAGGACTTGGCCCCCTGTTAAATCTGCTGCGAGAAAGAGTCAAGATGGTCCGTTTGTTCAATGTTTTCCGCTGTGCTTTGCTCTGTTGCTCTGTTGCTTCGCGTCTCCCGACATGTCGTCTCGTTCGTATCCTACCAGTGTCTGCTTTTTGCTGCTCTCGCTCTTGCTCGTGTATCCCTGTATTAATCGGTGCTCGTAACGTACATCATCGCATGAATCATGAAAAGTAAATGTCCCTCTCGAACTCTGGTGGCATCGGGGTAGAGGCAGGTTACAATACGTACTTGAGTAATCAAGGATAGGTCAGATGTCGAACTTCTGGGCGGAACTCAGCAGTACTTACGATGAATTCGTCATTCTGGAGGTCCGTCAAGTCCTCGAAAGCTCGTCGTCCGATAACAGGCTGGGGCTCTTCTTTGTCTGCTACGCCAGGAGTCGTGTCTTTCACCTCGGACGTAGTCATCGAATAGTCGACGATCTTGGCGGCTAGCAAATAAATTCATAAAAACGTCATCATGTGTACAATGAGCCACCTGGAGGACAGTCACGAACCTTTACCAGCCTCCACCCTCCTTGCTTCGTTCTTCTTGTTCAGGTAGTACAAGTAGGCGGTGGTGAAAACGGCGAGAGCGGCTGCTCCGGAATAGCAAATGATGCAAGCAAGGATGCCTATAGAGACGATCAATCATGTTGCTAGCATCAGATATCTCGACGGCATACCTGAGTGATAGAAAGGACCATCTTTTGGCTCGAAGAGCAATGGCCCAATCTATCAAACGCTCGCTGAGCCAACGGTACCATGGGGAGAAAAAATTGAGATCATATTTACGATGTTCCCAGTGTAAGATCCCATGATTGTCAGGGCTGTCGTCTACGAAAAGTATGAACAAAAGAGCTTATGTATCCGTTTAAAAGTAACTCACCGACGCTTTCTTTGTATGCCCAGCCGTGTTGATAGCTTGCCAACCGAGCATCGCGGGTGCCACAGCGGACGATGCCGAAAGAAGGTAGTAAGCGACGAGCAGAGCTGGTTGGTCCGCTTCAGCTCGCCCCGTGATATAGAGAATAGCTATAGAAATTCAAAAGAGGCCTCCTGTGAGTAACGTTATGAAGAAAAACGAGGCGCGATAGACGCACTCATGCCGACTATACACGGGATGAGGAACACGACGACCAGAGGAGATTTGTACTGGACCTTGGTGGAGAGCCACTGATCGTTGATATGACATAGGTACTTCGTCAGCATCCCAAAAACAACACTCGAATGGAGCGGAGCGTACATAAGACCCGACCATGCAAATGACCTGCAGCGCTCCATACGGGATAAGGAAGAGCATCACATCGTACCCGTCATATCCAAAGCCCCGAACGATGAGAGGCCCGAAAATATTGATCGCACCGGCGGGGATTGCGTGGAGGAGAAGTAGGCTCATCCAGCACCAGCTTTTGAGATCGAGCAGTGTTTCCAAGACTTGCTTCCACTTGAATATCTTGGTTTCTACGCCTTGCTGGTTGGCACGAATTCGCTGATCGTCCGAATGGGGGTCAGTCAGGTTGTAGGATTCGCTAGAAGCACACAGGAGCCTTACTCACCTCAACGGCGATGACTTTTTCGTCCCGAGTAAGGAATTTACTTTGGACGGGGTTATCTGGAAAGACGAAGAAACTGAAGACGATGATGAGCCGGTTTAGGCTGTCGAGATCAAGTGGAAGCACACTCTCACCTAGCAATCCCCCAGAGGAGAGTGAGGAGGCCAAGGACGACGAAGGCGATTTGGTACGAATGGATGGCGCCATTGGTGATATGGCCGAATCCATACATGATCAGACTGCCGATGATATTGACCCAGCCGACGTTCGAGTACCATACTGATACTCCTTATCAGAAGACCCGATTTCGATAGAAGAGTGGTGGGATGCTTACTGGTCAGCCGAAG
The DNA here is from genome assembly GCA_027579435.1 of Candolleomyces eurysporus. NCBI lineage: Eukaryota > Fungi > Basidiomycota > Agaricomycetes > Agaricales > Psathyrellaceae > Candolleomyces > Candolleomyces eurysporus. The sequence continues at coordinate 60,526 of JANBPK010001041.1, forward strand.
CCCTTGTTCATGCCGTTTGTACCACATCTGCCCGACGAGGATAAAGGCTGCTTGAGTGGAGGTTTCGAAGCCGCCGAGCTAAGACGAGACGATGAAATTATCAGGATTATCTAGGACGAGGAGTTTGCGTACGAAGAATCTGGAAACCAAAAGCCCAGGAAAATTGCGAGCGGCGGCCATACAGGCCAAGGTGGACCCCCAGCACATCACCAAAACTGGGATGTAGATTGAGAGCTTGAATTTGACGAGGAAATATGCGGATAGAGGCTGAAGAGCCATTTGTGCTATCCTAAATGAATCAATGACCGGTTGATATCGACGGGCACGAATGATTGTAACGATGATCAGACTTACGGTGCAACAGAGCCTATGACAGAGTACTCCTCGCCTTGTAAGTGGGTTGCTTGGACTATCCCAAATACTGACGACAGAGAGAGAATTTGCTTGTCCATGACTACCAAAAATCAGTGGAATGCTAACAGTTATCACAACATCACTCACATTGCAAGAAATAAGTTATGAAGAGCACAGGCATGACGCTGGGACTGGTCAGGTCGTGTATCGATAGCAAAAGAACGTTGCTCACTGGCGGTCTATTTTTCGAAGAATCTGTCTGTTTTCCTCTGGAGTGACATATCTAATGTCGTCTGAGATGATGTTGAGAGCATCATCCCCTTGAGATCCCAGGTCGTTGGCCGCATTGGGTGGCGGGCTCAAAGACGAATTTAAACGTTCCTTCTCGAGATCAAGGCTACCTCTGCCAACAGGAGTGGTGGAGATGCTCACGGTTCTCGAGGATGCATCGTGAGGCGAAGCAGGCTCAAGAACAGTTGTAGGTGGAGTAGATGGCTCGGAGGGCGATTCCATGGCTAGTACAGGATTCTCAGATATCCAAGTTCGTTACCTATATTTATACGCGATGTAGACCGCCTTTAAGGGCGTTAGGAGGTCGTGATTACATGTCCCTCGGAAATGCCGCATCTAGTGACGAAACAGTGCGATCTGCGAGAAATTGTGGGCAGCTGTCTGGCTCCACAATCCGACAGACCCACAGTGGCATCATGGTATGAGGTGGACGAGAACCATGCTGCTGCTTCTGCAGGCGAAGGAAGCATGAGCCAGAACGTCAGTTTTAGACCAAGGGGGTAAAGTGACTACCTTCCGGGACAGATATGGGGACAGACCCCAAATGGACGAAAGGGGTCCTTCCATCGCCGGCAAATGAAGCCCTGGACCACACCGACTGCTAAATGTTAACAACGTTAACCCTCCGTATCAGGTTAGCTAACCGCTTGGTTTGTAGATTCGAGGCTTGATGCAGCAAAGTCCATCTGTAATCATAGAAGTTAATCACGTTTTTAGTTCAGCAAGTAGAAGAGGGAAGGAATGGCAGGCCTACAATCAGGAACCCGAAGATAATTGACAAACAGAGTCCAAGCCAACTGTCCAGAGTTTGTTTGTCACCAGCTCGAAACACAAACAGAAAATCGCGCGGCCCGGGCTCTGCAATCTCAACTTTTTGCGTCCTCACCTCAACTCTCCTCCGTTCGATTCTCTTGAGATGGACCTCCAGGTAGGCGCCTGCGGTCGCTATTGGAAAATATTGCTCATTAATGACCACCCAGCCAGGGCTCAAACTCCTTGAATCGGTCCATGACCGGCCTATGGACGACTAGGCGCAATAAATTGAATCTCAATTCGCCTGTGGTTCCAGGTACACCAGCAACCCCTCAAGAAGAGGTACCTACGCCTACAGAAAATGCAGACACGTCCTTTTCAATACCTCCGCCATCTGCGGGACCAACAGAGCTTCCAGAGCCCGCACCTACGCCCACAGGCAAACGAAAAGTTCGGTCGTCGCGCAACACCGATGGTAGCACCAGCAAAAGAACGAAACTATCCTCAACAACGAATTCTCAAGCCTCCAAAGATCTCACTGCTCCAAAGGCGCGACTGTCTGATCTTGGAGGAGTGGAGGCCTGCATCGAGAAGATGTTGGAGTTGGTAGCCATGCCTTTGTGCCATCCTGAAGTTTACCTGCACACTGGCGTGTCACCTCCGAGGGGCGTATTACTGCACGGTCCTCCTGGATGCGGGAAAACCTTGCTGGCGAATGCGATGGCCGGTGTACGTGTTTGACCTTCTGCTTCGCGATCCGCAACTCACTTGGAATCCAGGAACTGGGTGTTCCGTTCATTAGCATCTCCGCGCCTTCCATCGTATCAGGAATGTCAGGGGAATCAGAAAAGACGCTGCGCGATACCTTCGAGGAAGCAAAGAAAGCGTCGCCGTGCTTACTCTTCATCGACGAGATCGACGCGATTACCCCCAAGAGAGAAAGCGCGCAAAGGGAGATGGAGAGGAGGATTGTTGCTCAGTTTCTAACCTGCATGGATGGTAATTACACCTTCCTAATCACCCTGGACGTGTATTAACTCAAGATTAGATTTATCCTGGGACAACACGGACAACAAACCTGTTATCGTTATTGGTGCTACGAATAGACCTGATTCCTTGGATCCCGCGCTTCGTCGGGCGGGTCGGTTTGACCATGAAATAAGCATGGGGGTTCCAGACGAAGAAGCCAGGGCCAAGTACGTGCACGGTTTCGTTCCTTTCGCTCGATCATCTCACTAATCGTTTTATCAGAATCCTCGCAGTTCTGTGTGCCAAGCTTCGTCTAGAAGGTCATTTCAACTTCGCTGCCCTTGCCAAGGCGACCCCAGGGTACGTAGGCGCGGACTTGTCTGCGCTTACAGGTGCTGCTGGAATCATCGCTGTCAAAAGAATTTTCAGGCAACTTTCCGATGGAACGCTTGTCCTTCCTGACACCGTCCTTGATGCTGCTCAACCTAATGGTGACCAGGACGTCGCCATGGTCGATGAACTTCCCGCAGTACCTTCATCGACAGAAGTAACATCATCGAACGCGAACGAACCCATCCCACCACCCCAGAAATCATCCAACTTTGCCGGCCTTGCCTCCTGCCTTTCCCCGACCTCCATTGGACACTTCCTGATCGCCCACCCTGATCCACTCACTGAAACTCAATTGGCACCTCTCTGCATCACGTCGGAAGACTTCCGCGCCGCGCTCAAGCAGGTGCAGCCCTCATCCAAACGCGAGGGGTTCGCCACGGTGCCCGATGTGACATGGGCGGACATCGGTGCTCTGCATTCCACGCGCGAGGAGCTGCACATGTCCATCGTGGAACCCATTAAACGACCTGAGCTATTTAACGCCGTCGGTATAGAGGCACCGTGTGGGGTGTTGATGTGGGGTCCCCCTGGATGTGGTAAAACCCTCCTTGCAAAAGCCGTGGCGAACGAGTCGAGAGCAAATTTCATTAGCGTCAAGGGACCGGAGCTCTTGAACAAGTATGTTGGGGAGAGTGAGAGGGCTGTGAGGCAGGTGTTCTCCAGAGCACGAGCTTCGTCACCCTGTGTTATTTTCTTCGACGAATTGGACGCGCTCGTTCCCCGGAGGGACGATAGTCTGGTATGTGATTTCCCGTTCATTCTCTTAGGATGACAGCGGACAGCGATACTAATTTCCCCCTCCCCCCYTTCTTTCCCTCTCTTCCTTCCCTCACTAGTCCGAGTCCTCCGCCCGCGTCGTCAACACTCTCCTAACCGAACTCGACGGCCTCGATTCGCGGAAGGGCGTCTACGTCATCGCGGCAACCAATCGGCCTGACATGATTGACCCCGCGATGGTTCGCCCTGGAAGGCTCGACAAGCTCCTTTACGTCGACCTGCCCTCCCCAGACGAGCGGGCCGAAATCGTGCGTACAATGACGCGTAAACTGCCTCTGGGACGTATCGGTGGAGCAGCGCAGCCTTCAGGGGGCAGCAGTGTTGGAGAGGCTGTTGAGGGGCTCGTTAGAGAACGGTGTGAGGGGTATAGTGGTGCTGATTTGGCTGCGTTGGTCAGAGAGGCTGGGGTGGTCGCGTTGAAGCGGACTCTCGGATCATTCAGTCAGTCAGGTGGTGGTGGTGGTGCTTGGGACAGCTCTACTGCTGATCCTGTTGACGGAGCGCCTGCTACTGGTACCCCTGCGATTGTCGTGGATCTTCCCGATTTCGCAGTCGCTTTGGAAAAGATTGGGCCGAGTGTGAGTGTTGCTCAGAGGAAGAAGTATCAGGCGCTGCGGAACAAGTTTTCGGGGCTGCCTGTGCGCGTTGGGAAGGATGAGGAGGAGAAGCGGGTTGAGGATAAAATAGGGTCGTAGCTGATCATTAATGTAATTTAGGCTGTAGCTGCACTGCTAACCTCTAATGCCAGGTTGCTTTGATGCTACTGGGACGTCGACGATAGGCTTAATTTTTAAGGTTTGCCAGTGTAGCATAATCGTAAAGCCAGGTAAAATACATTCCCGAGCAGGGTAGTTGGCTAGTTATTCCCAAGATCGCATGATATGTGGACAGGCATTCTTCATTCAAGAACCCAATCTGTTTATAGCAGCTTCTATCGCTCCCCAACCTTCTTAATCCCAACCACAACCCTTTCGTTCCTCTTCCAAAATTCCACCATAATCTCCGCAATTCGCGTAGGGTCGTCTTCATGCAACATGTGCCCTACGCCAGGAACGACAACCTGCTGGAATTTGCCTTGCATTTGCCCGATCATGAGTTCCTTGTCCAGCCGGTCGGTGCCTGCGAGGACTAGGATTCTGGCGGTCCTTGCTGCGAGGAATTTACTTGAAAGGCCTTTGAACCAGCCTAAACGAAAACGAGGTCGTGGTCAGTTACAGGGAAGAGAGGAAAGAGAACTTGAAGGGTACTTACTTGTCCAGTAAGGCGCGGTTGAGCGTAGTGGGGTTCGCCAATGATATGGGTAGGAAGCGTTTTCGTCGTGTCGGAATATAGCGGGGATGGAGATACGGGCAGAGTTGGGGTTGTGCATCGTATTGGTGCTTATACTAACATTGCGGGGTAAGAAAACGATCATTCAATTATCGAGGATATGGGAACACGAGGAAACTGAAAGCTTACTGCCACTCCACGGCCTCTTCTACAGAGTCAAACCCATCCGGACGCGCATTGAGGAGACTGTGCATGTGAGGTAAAGCATCGAGAGCGGAGCCTTCAACAACGTCGAGGACGGCTACCCCTGCAATGCGATATTTGGCTTCTTGGAGTCTTGGGCAGGATTGGACGACAACAGAGCCTCCCATACTGTGGCCTACGAGGAGCAATGTAGGCGTTTGGGTGGGATCTGGGAACATGGTCTTTATGAGGTCGATGAAATCGTCGACTAGGACCTCGATAGAAAGATCCTCGTCCTTTCCATCGGTGGATGTCGTCTTTCCTGTGATCATGAACAGAAATGTGTGAGATAGTAGGCCGAGTATAAGGTAGATGAGAACGCACCATGTCTCCTAGCATCCAACGCCAAAACTCCACATTCTCCTTTACTCAAAGCAGTCACCTCCTTCGCAAAGCACGCGAAGCTCAGTCCAGAATATCCTGCCCCATGGTGGCACACCATCACGGTCCCATCCAATGCAGGAGCTGGGGTATGATACACGCGCATATCCAGTGCCCTGGACGGTACAGCGACCTGAACCGCCTCTTGAAAGTACCCTGCTGCTGAGATCGGTGCGTATTCAGGATTCGGTTCGCGTGGTTTGCGATGACCACGTCTATTCCTCGCCGGCCTTCAACTGGGTATTATTATCAAGACGCGTTTATTTTGGAGAACTGGGAGAGAGATGCACTTGCATCGCTGGTGGGCCTAACCCGNCCCCCCGGTGGGAGAGCCCCGATGGAGTCTGCTGCCTCGGATGCCTCGTCGTCGTCTTCATGGGCGTTGAAGGGTGCGAGTGTGTCTGGGTGGGGTAGCTTGGATATCCGGGCTTGTAGAGCGCTCTTGTACAGGTTCGACATGGTTATATATCTTCGATGGTGGTGGTCAAAGTTCAACGTCGTTCACGACGATGATGAACGGCGTTTGACAAATGATCGGACACTTCTCAAGCGAATCTGGCCCGGTCCAGTACATCTCTCTACCTGACTACCACGTCGATTTCTATCGCCTGCAGGAAATAGGTCCCCAAACCGATATTCCTCTCTCTAATCCCTGGCTGCATTAACCTCAGATGCTTATCTCTCCCAAGGTGTGGGTGAAGGTGTGAGTAATCAAACCGGCGAACACAACAGCCGGAAGCTGTTGGCACTGGAATGTGGAAAACATGATCCCCAAACCTTTGAGAAGCTGCTGGTGTTTGATCATTCAATAACCGCAGCTCCTTGACTCTCAACCATGGCCAGCAAGGAAACCGAAAGTTCGTTGGCCTCGATTGGCAAGGGTATGTACCTCAGTAAACCCGTCGGCAATGGCCAGCCCGGGGAACCGACGTACGTCGTTTTCAATCCAATGCGCGTTCACCTTGAGTGCTTACATTCGGCGATAGTGTTATCCTCCTCTTCGGATGGAGTACGTGTATCTCGTCTAAACTACCCCTTCGTACAGCTCTGACGGCTGGATAGTGGGCGCTAAGCTACCTCATCTCCTCAAGTATGTCCAGGCCTATGACGAATTGTATCCCGGGGCCACGAAGATTGTGATTCGCACAGAAGCTGCTTTCTTTATTCAAACCACAGGCCGGAAGGTATGCATCGTTCGAACCACGTTTCCTTGGAATATTCAAAGCTCATTGGGTGATTCATATAGCGAGCGAACCTGGCTCCTGTCGTTCAAACTCTGGAAGCTCTTGGCTGCGTCCCACCCATCCCAGGCAAAGGAAAACCACACCAAAACGGCGCGTCAATCGACCCTTCATTGTCGAGCTCTACCTCTGGCATACTGATCCACACATTCTCAAACGGTACGACGACTGGTTTCCTATTCCACCTAGCCTATCTAACTACATCATATTCAGGTGGTTCATGGCACCTTGCTGCTTTGAGTAGTCTCTTCCAGGACCGTTTCAAAGAAGCTGGATATCCAACGCGTAACCTCCCACCAACAGCCATGATCCTAGACTCCTGCCCAGGTATAGACGGCGTGGAGGGCAGCAAACGCGCCTTCGTCAACGCCATCCGCAATCCCATCCTCCGCTACATCGCCAGTGCCATCGTGACCATCTTCTTCCTCGTCGCTACCTTTTTCGAGCAAGTGTTGCGCTTCAAATCTGGATTCACTGGGATGAAGGAAGCGCTCAACCGAGAACACATTTTGCCGTATTTCACGAAGAAGAGCAAGAGGCTGTATTTCTATTCGAAGGCCGATCAGCTGGTACCAGCGGCTCAGGTCGAGATGCATGCAGAGAGTGCGCGGAAGGAGGGATTCGAGACGAGGATGGAGAAGTTTGAGAATTCGCCGCACGTCGCCCATGCGCGTACGGATCCGGCGAGATATTGGGGTGTCGTGAAGAGTTTTTGGGGAGATGCGGTGGAAGATCATAGACAGGATTGACGCGACGGACTCTTGGTTATCATAGAGGTGTGCACGAGAGGCAATGCCATTTCTTACTTTTTCTGTCTTTGTGGTGGAGGGTGCTGAACTGAGCCTTGAAACACGATAGATTGGTCTTCTCGAACCGAGTTGATGGACATTTTCAGATGCTCACTACCTAGATCTGGTACATCCATAACGTGAAACGAGAATTCGACCTGTCAAGGTGGTGGTATACTCATCAATGTAACTGGACCATCCCGGAATTAGGTCAATGATTGCTTCAGGACACGGGCACGAGCCGGAATGTTTGGTCCGATCCTTAGACGCAAACACAAGATTTCCTTCCGAAGTCATCGTTAATCACCGGTTTCAACCATCACCACCTCCCGCACCTGGGACAGCTCTGGGATATTCACTAGAGCACATCGAGCATCTGACTGTGCAGCATACCCCTCATGACGCAACAGCTGACTTCATTATCGTGTTTCATCACTCAGCCAGCCAAATGGACCTCGGGGAACTGAATGCTTTTAGTTCAGTTGTCCCTGAACTGCCGTCTCATGCTGCCTCGGCTGTGATGATAAGGTGATAGCGAACATCGTGAAACGAGTTGTGAAGAGTCGACTCGCACTGCCTCGAGGGGTTTGGGGAGTATATAGGTTCAAGGAACGATATGGAAGCATCCAGACTTCAGAGCATCTCTTTCTCCTCAACCCTCAGGAAAACCATGGCCGAGGGAATCTTCAACGGCGCCCATGATTTCCACATCGATAGACTCAACATCATCAAGACGTTAGGAAGTCCACTGAAAGGTGAGTCTACCCTTTTAAAAATGGATGTGCGCACCCACCGATTCTATTATACGTTAGATCTAGAGTCTCGCATCGCACCTGGAGCATTGCATGATTCCGCTGAGCGCAGCGACGCACCAAAATGTCATCCAGAAACTCGTATTGCAGTGCAGGACGAAGTCCACAGCTGGATCGTGCATGGTGACGGACATCCACAACCGAGGAAAATAAAATGGATTACTGGACCTGCTGGTACCGGTAAGACAGCCGTGATGGGGTCTCTGGCTGAAAGGTGTCACGAAGAGGACCTCCTTGCCGCCTCATTCTTCTTTGCATCCTGGTCGGCCTCTACCAATCGGCGGAGAAAGACATTCTTCGTTCCAACTCTGGCGTACCAACTAGCATTGCTAAATGAAGAATTGAAAACGGCAATTTCTGATGCAATCGAGCGCAGCCCTGTGGTTTTCGAGAAGAACCTGCGCGTGCAAATCGAAACGCTTGTGCTGGAGCCCCTTCGAGAAGTCGTTGCTCGCTCTGATCTTTCGTCGTGGCCCAAAGTTATTATGATTGACGGACTAGACGAATGCGAGGCGGAACAGTACCACGACGCAGACGCAGGATTACGCGGGAAGCCAGCACAAGAACGGTCGAAGGAGAAAGATCAGCTGGAAATCCTTCAAGCATTGCACGATGCTTCGAAGGAACCCGCCTTCCCATTCCGCGTAGTCATTGCGAGCCGCCCTGAGCGAGTAATCCGCCAATTCTTCCAGCTGGTAGAGAGCCACGGTTCGCTCGCTTCGATTCTTGTTTTGGATGAAAAGTACAACCCAGACGCGGATATTGCTCTCTTTCTCGAAGCCAAATTTGCCGAAGTTGGGTGGGGAAGGAATTTAGGTCCTTTGTGGCCTCCAGCGGGCGTGATAGGGAGATTGGTGGAGAGAGCGTCTGGACAGTTTATCTACGCGGCCACTGTTGTTCGATTCGTCTCGGACTCCCGCATAGGAAATCCACACGCTCTCCTCGATCTCGTGCTGAAGGTGGAGGCGAGTAGAAGCTTACCCACGAACCCGTTTGCACACCTCGACGCCCTTTACGCACATATTCTGCAGTCCAGCCCCGATCCTGTTCATTCCGTCAAGTGGATGTGGATCATCAACGGCAGCGTCGGGCGTAGCATCGACTCTGACTTGGACAAGACCCCTTCTGCATTCTCACTCAACCAGTTTCTTCAATCTTTTCATGGTGAGCCGGAGCATCTGCTCGGTGATCTACATTCGTTGATGAAGGTCCCGCCACCGGATGACATCCAAACGCCATACAACTTCTATCATAAATCCCTCTTCGACTTCTTGAGCCATCCTGACCGCAGTGGAACGCTTTATGTAAACCTAGAGGCCAGGGAGGCCTTCTTCTGGCTTAGATATTTTGATATGCTCTCGAGTACGTCNTTTTTTTTGCCTCCTAAACCTGCTGAAGACGCTGACCTTGTTAACCTCTGCAGAAAAAGGCGTCGTTGCCAGAGGATTTGATGAGACTAGAGACAAACTCCTCTCTGACCTATATTTTTCCTTCAACTTGCGATTCTTAATCAACCCGCCAATGGCTCATTGCTTCGAACTTCCGGATTCAAGCGTCGATTGGTGGGTAACGGAATGCATTGCTCGATACGATCGAGTCACTAGAACGAATTTATGTCATTTGTTCAATGAAGTCCACGCTGCCGTATGCTCACCATCTTTCTCCCTTCCTCCGTCAAGTAATCGACTCACCACTGTGATTATGATTGATTTACCAGTGCCATTGGTGCCATTGCAACGCTTCGTGCAAGGTATGGAGGCGTTCTATTTTGCGCCATTGTAGTTCGGCAGGGTGGCAAGTGCCCGGTCGGATCTCTCGCTTCCTCGATAGGTTTCACCACCGCGACCTCCGGCTTACTCCAACGTGATTTTCGGGGCACCGTATGCTTTGTAGCACAAACGAAGGGGACTGGGGCTTGCCTAGACCGCTGATGGTGTATCGTGGAGGGTTCGAAGTTGGGCCTGAGTGTGTGTGTGTGTGTGTGTGTCTCCGAGGTCGGTCTGCCATTCACTTCCCAGTATAGCGTTACTTCGCACTCCGCGAGATGCGGCTAATCAGTGTTTCATTGACAGTGTACCAGTAGTGCGATCAGCCACAGTGTTTTCCGACTTGCACTTCTGTCCCCATTGCCCGCCCTCCCGAGTTGCATTCAATTCTCCGGCGACATTAGAAGCCCGCCGTCCACCTAAAATTCCCCACTACGTGTAATGGTAATAGCAATAGAATAGGTAAAGGTATAGCTCTCAAGCCGAGTGTCAGGAGCCGAACGCGCGACGACGTACGNAAAAAAAGCTCTACAACCTGCTCTCGAGTTCTTTGCCGTTCCTTTAGGGCCATTGAGGCGTCTCACGGACGACATTCATATCGCCTGGACTGGAAAAGGGCGGCATATTCACAGGTTTCCGGTGGATCAAATAATTCCTTGTCTACCTCTTCACAGTCTCATGCAGCGATTGAGGGTGGTAGGACAACTCTCTCATTATTACCTAAATCCCTTCCCACCCGTGAAAGATCGGCTTGGGCTCTTCAATTAATTCCCCCTAATTTCCGCCCGACAGCCACTCTTATTATTAACGAATATTGCTCAGAGTACAACCGCCATGTCCGGATCTCATGTTCTCGTAATGTTCAGTCATCTGAACCTTGCTCACAATGGTCAATGGGCGAACTGACGTCTTCTTGACGGCATCGTTGGGGACCACCTAGTCCTGTTCCTTCCACTCCACCCATTTGGTGCGCTTCTTCCTCCATATCTGGACTGCGATCTGATATGTCTGGGAACAGATGCCCTCTAAAGCTAAAGTAACTTTGTCTAAGAAGCATCTGATCCTGGGTCTGTGCGCGGCGGATTGGATACCATTAAAAAGGGTTATTGCTACGTAAGTTCTGAGAAGTCGTTTCTCTCCCATGCCTTCCATCAACGACGTTATCGTGCTTGGCCTTTCAGTCCTGTCTCTGTCTGGTATCGGCCTCTACCTTCAGAAAAAAAAGAAATTTAAAAACAGCGCCATATCCTCCGGGTCCAAGGGGTTATCCAATCATCCATAACCTGTTTGATATTCCCACTAGCAAAACCCCATGGATCGACTACGCTGAGCAGGCGAAGAAATATGGTATTTTATAGGGCTCTTGCGATGGAATATATGCTTATCTGTGAAACATAGGCGGCATGATCTTCCTACGAGTATTCGGAGAATCGGTCCTTGTGCTCAATTCCCCTGAAAGGATCAATGATTTACTCGATAAACGTTCATTTGTGTACTCCGGACGCCAATACTCGATAATGGGTTGTGAATTGTATGTTATATCCTGCGATTTACGCACGTACTGCATTTTCATGTCCGGATTTAGATTAGGCTGGAGCAACAACCTTGCTCTCATGGACTCAAGCAACCCAAGGTGTAAGAGACAACGGAGGATGTTCCATCAGAATTACAACGCCTCCATTGTATCCCAGTATCACCCGATTGTCAGGAAACACGTTCAGAGACTCTTGGCCCATCTGCTGAGTTCTCCGAGTGACCAGCATAGTCACAGGCATCAGTAAGTCCCGGAGAGCGTCTCATCTGCTGCCTTCACACTGGATGATAATGCCCAATTTCCAGCGCTGTTGGCGGTATCCTTATGAACATTGCCTATGGATTTGACCCGAAGTCNAAAAAACGACCCATACATTGCCGAAGCTCTCGAGGTCGCCCGCGCATTCGAGGCCGTTCTGTTGCCCGGCGCTTTTCTTGTTGAACGCATTCCTCTGCTGAAGTACGTGCCTGCGTGGATGCCCGGGGCGGGATTCAAACGCTTCGCGGAGCATTACCGAAATGCCACGTACAGTGCCCAACGCAAGCCTTTCAATTTTGCAACAGAGGCAATGGTACGTTCTGTTCATGTCTAACGGTGCTAAATATCTGACCCGGAGGCGCATGATCTCGAAAAAGAATGAAGCCCAGCCGTGTGTGACGACCAAAATGGTTGATAGCTTGCCAGACGCGGACGACCCGAAGTATGCTGAGGTCAAGGACGACCTGCTCGTCGTTCTCGGTGCCTCCTATATGGGTATGTACCCATTCTATCATATCATATAGCCAGAAGCTAACAATGCACTCAAAGCGGGAGTCGATTCAGTAAGTGCTAGTGGAAGCCCGGGCGACCCTTCCGAGCCAAGCTCCTGCTTCTCAAAACATTGACCACTAAATCGCACTGTGGTAGACCACCGGCATGCTCAGCATGTTCATTACTGCCATGGCAACGTACCCTGAGGTTCAGGGGAAGGCGCAAGCTGAACTGGATAGGATTGTTGGCCCCGGTCGGCTTCCCGATTTCGGTGACAGAGACGACTTGATATATATCAAGGCGCTCATCAGTGAATTATTGAGGTGGCACCAAATAGCGCCTTTCGGTAAGCGGTTCCTTTATCCGTACGAGCGAAATCGAACTCAAGAATACCACAGCCATACCGCATATAACAACGGAGGATGATTTCTATGACGGTTATTTCATCCCAAAAGGGACCGTCGTACTCGGAAATGCATGGTACGTCCAAGTCCCACGTTAAACTATCAACTTCACAAAGGCAACCTGTAAAAACTGCCTCTTTCTTGTAGGGCTGTGCTTCACGACCCTGACGTCTTCGAAAATCCGATGGAGTTTATCCCAGAGAGATACGTCAAGAATGGAAAATTTGACGAGGATCTGACAAACCCGCTTGACTTTGTTTTTGGCTATGGTCGACGGTAAGATCTGCTGCTTGAACATAATAATCAACCCGCGTATCATTCCTTTCAGGATTTGCCCTGGAAGACATCTAGCAATGGACATGTTGTACCTGGCCACTGCTTCCATTCTCTCAATGTTTGAAATTCTTCCTCCGAAAGATGCAACTGGTACCCCTGTCAAGATAGAGCTTTCGTTTGGCGGCGGTCCTGTCCCGTACGTTTTTAATCGCTTCTTTCCATCGGTTATGTGACTCATTGGAGTGTCTGTCGCAGTGTTCCCCGGCCATTTGAAGTCATAATACGGCCCCGGTCAAGTGCGACCGAGAAAGTCATCCAAAACTTGTCAGAGTGAAAATCAGGTTCAAACCAATTTTGAGAAAAGAGTTCGAATTATTTTGCTTTGCTCGTGAGTATGTACGTAAATTGTAGAACACGATTCTCCATGACATGCATGATAAGCGTATGTCGATCTATGAATCGAAATGAAATGGATCTCCCACTCTCCGGATGGTGCACTCCACGCTGAGGAAAGGTGGCGGGGGCCCAGCTTACAGCTGGTCGAATTTGATCACAGTGGAATATATGGCAACACCTGTCAATGGGTGCGTCTCAGCCCTTGGGCCTTCAAGTCATCATCGGGTTCTGAGGCCATCCGATAAGGTTGAGCATAATTTCGCCAATCTTGAAGCAAGGAACTCCACTGAATACTTCAAATCCACTTTGGTGGAGGCCACGGACCCGGGGTCAGCATGAAACTTGGTGGCGGAGCTGGGTGAAGCGCAGTAGTGGCGGGCGGGATCAATTTGCCTTTGCCTTGGATTCCAAGCAAAGTTAACGTTTGCAGCCTCAACCACGATCATAATAGAAGTTTCTAAGTCTCTCTTGCCTTCCTTTGCCTGGCCCAGGACCCAAGTCATGAATGAGAGACCTTGAGAATATCATTTGAGCCTATCATTTATGTCTCCTCAGCTCAGCGCCGCTCTCGCCAAATCATTTCAGGATGCGCCACAAGTACATCGCCAAGGTCTTATTCTCATGCCATAGCACGATGAAGTATATTCCCTTGCAAAACGTTCTCGCTGTAGTCTGCGGTCTACGGCTGATGGTCTGCGTTTTTTCAATTTGGAAACGTTAACTCAGATGACCTTTGACAAGGACCCTGCAACTGGGGTGTCAGAAATCAACTTATCATTTCTGTGGCAAGGTCAGCAACGGAGACTCAGGCTAGTGTATAGTCCCTGTGACTGCCCAGTCACTTCCGGTCGGCTTCGCCCCCCGATTCAATTGAATGACAGCATTGCGCACCGTAAGAAATGCTTCTATCCTCCTTGTTCAAGGATCCGTGCACTTGCGTCGAATCGCGGGTCAATTTTGACAGCTTCAATGACCCGCTGGGGATCTAGGAACTTACCTGGCTCATATCTGGTATCTGGTTCTGAGGAGCACCAGAATAGCTTTAGAACCGCAACTCTGTCGGATACGGATCCTTGGACTTCTACCTAGTGGTGCTAGAACCAGATCGCTTCAACCGAAGCCTCGCACAAAGAAGAGGTTCCACTACGCAATCTAGTTCTTCTCCCTTTCAATGGCAGATACCATCTATCCATGCCGAACGTCAGTTCCGGAATGCTCGCAGCCATGGGACCCTTCCCACTGTCAGGTAGAATGTTATTCGACGCTGCAGCGAATCTCACATGAGCACTACGTCTATCTGCTAATCCAATTCTGAATCCGGTGCTTCGGTTTCCCCGGGTCCAAAGTAATGAAGCGTTTGTCACGGTTTAGATCCAGCGTCTTCCGAAAGGTATAAAAGGGCTCGCTTTGGGCTCTAGCAAAACAACCCAACCAATTACTAGTGACCAATTACTAGTCGCTTGTCTATTCAGTACTCTCCATTTTTGCAGTCGACATGCCTCTCGAACCCGGCTCCTTTCGGATTCAAACCAAGCCCCCTTCGGACATCCATCCTGACTATGCTACGGCTGAAGAACGCGAGACCCCTGTCCTAGTCTCGCCCCGGATTACACCGTTTGGCATCCAGATGGTACGCGATTCTCCCTTGTCTTTCTTTCTTACTGCTGCATCAAATCGGAACAGTGGGAGGTTTCCCTGCTCCCAGATGGCCAATGGACTATCACCGCGCCAGGCGGTGGAGGTTGGGGTCGCGCCAAAGATGCGCCTGGAGAGGATGTTCTTTTCACCAATGCTATCAAGCACTGGATCATTACTCCGCATGAAGACGGTGGATGCGTGTTTGTATAATCCCTCGCTTCCTGATTCGTCCTAACTAACTTTTGGTCGTATATTTCTAGGATTTCGATTCCAGCCACAGGTTGGGGTGTCATCTGGGCGGCTACCGTCGAGGATGGGCATGTGAGTCTGCACGCATCCCATGGCCGACTCTCTTGACTCTAACGCTGATACACACTCAACAGCTCGTGATAAAGAGTTACGGTGTCGCTCCCGATGTGAAGCTTCCTACTTGGTGGTTCGTGCTGAACAACAGTGATTAGCTGACGGTGTTCAAGTTGGGTAACCGATGGAAAATACTGCTCGACGCTGCACATCTTGAGCATGGCTCAATTCAATGACCCATTTAGTTGTACTTGTACCTGTCCGATGCTTTGCATGACGAGTTCCGAGGCATTTTGACTGGTTTATATCTGTCATTGAGCCAGCGCCTGCTGCTGGACCATCGCGTTTAACGGAAAAAGCAGTCCAAGAAGATATTACCAAAAGGAGGGCAGGAGGATCAAAAACTTCAAATCGCCGAATGAAGATGTGCCAGAAGGTGGTGGAAACCGCGAACGGTGAAGACAGAGCGTAACCAACAAGGAGAGAGGAAGGGGGGCCATGAATTTAGGTCAATTAATACGCTAAGATCCCCTAACCACCGATTATGGGTAGCTTAAATAGGATATTATCAATATTTACGCAGTAACGGGCAAGTAGGTGAAGCAGAGGAGCGCAGAGGACAGTGATGGTGAGTGGAACGGGGAAATGAAAAGTCCACAAGCCTCAAAACGGAAAACAGCGGCCGCGTGATGGCCGGAAGCAGTGACCGTCTTGGGCGCAATAGTACCAAGTCAAAGAAAAAAAATGCCTCGGAACTGTGTGTTGGAATTTCAGATGTTGTATGTGCTGTGTCATTCGTTCAATAAGAGGCTTTCAGCTCTACTTCCATAGGAAACGCGTCGTTAAAGAGAATTACTGACAGACGGAATAGCCAGACTGAACCTTCCTACCGAGAGGAGGCAGCAAGGGGAATCGATCCGGAAATCTGTACCGAAACGTGTCTATAAATCGTAGAGATGGGGATGTGAAAAATCGCAAGCAAAGGTTTGGACAAAACAGTTAAAATAAAGACGCCCTTCGATCACACCCCACCTAGCAGCATCTGCGCAACAATTAAATCCAACTTTCTCGTCAAAATCTCCTGCAAACGCGCTGTCATGTCACCCCTTGCTCCAGCAGTCGAGATGGAGGGGTTCTTTTCTGTATGCGCAGCAAAATTCTTCTTCATAACACTAACATTCAGCGAAGAGCACGCATCCCGGCAATCGATGAGATGAGGCTGGATGTAAACGAGGTACATCGACTGGAGGTCTACATCATCGTCAGCGCCGCCGTCGCCAAACCACAAATAGGTTCATTCTCACGCCATCGCACGACGAATTACATTCCCTTGCGGAACGTTCTTGCTGTGGTCTGCGTTTTTTCAAATTGGCAACTCAGATGACCTTCGACACTCTGCAACCCGGGTGTCAGAAATCGACTTATCATTTCTGTGGCGAGGTCAGCAACGGAGACTCCGGCTAGGTATAGTCCCTGGGCTGTCACTGCCCAGCCTGGGGCCTCGTCCCCGGATTCGATCAAATGACACCATTGCACACCGTAAGGAACGCTCCGCTCTCCTTGTTCAAGAATATGTGCACTTGGGTCGAATTGCGGGTCGATTGTGACAGCTTCAATGACCGCTGGGGACCCGGGAACGTACCTGGTTCATATCTGATATCCGGTCCCGAGGAGCACCGGAATAGTTCTGGAGCCGCAAGTCTGTCAACTACTGACCCTTGGACTTCTACCTACTGGTTCTAGAACCAGAAATATTTTAGCCACCCTTCGTCGCCTGTCCTCAATCCGGAGGCTCCAATTTTCGCCTGGGAGCAGATCTTGAAATTCGAGTCTATCGCTTCAAACGAAGCCTCGTGCAAAGAAAAGGTTCCACTACGCAATCTCTTTCTTTTCCCTTTTAACGACAGATACCATCTATCCATGCTGAACGTCAGTTCTAGAATTCTTGCAGCCATGGAACCCTATCAGTGTCAGGTAGAATGTTGTTCGACGCTGCAACGAATCTCACATGAGCACTATGTCTATCTTCTAATCCAATTCTGAATACGGTGCTTCGGTTTCCCCGGATCCAAAAACAAAGAAGCGTTTGTCACGGTTAGGATTCAAAGTCTTCCAAAAGGTATAAAAGGGCTCGCTTTGGGCTCGAGCAAAACAACCCAACCAACTACAAGTCGCTTGTCTATTCAGTACTCTCTACTTCTGCAGTCGACATGTCTCTCGAGCCCGGCCTCTATCAAATTAGAAGCATCCCCCCTCCAGAGCTCCTTCCTGAGTATGCTACGGGTGAACAACGTGAGACCCCTGTCCTGGTCTGGCCCAAGGTTACACCGTTTGGCATCCAGGTGGTACGCAATTCTCTTTTGTCCGTCTGTTTTACTGCTTCATCAAATTGGAACAGTGGGATGTTGCCCGTGCCGAAGATGATCAATGGATTATCACCGCGCCAGGCGGTCCTGATAACGGTGGTTGGGGTCGTGCCAACGATGCGCCTGGAGAGGATGTTCTCTTTACCACTACCATCAGGGGTTGGAATATCAGGCAGGGCGAAGACGGTGGATACGTGTTCGTACGATCCTTCGCTTCTTGCTCCGTCCTGACTAACTTCTAGTCGTGCATTTCCAGGATTTCCGTCCCGACCTCAGTTATCGGTGCCATCTGGGCGGTTACTATCGAGGATGGTCATGTGAGTCTGCAGGCATCCTACTCTCTTGACTATAGCACTAATCTTTACTCAACAGCTCGCTATAAAGAGCTACCCAGTCATTCGTGATATGCCAGAGCTTCCTGTTTGGAAGTTCATCCCAGCCCACCTCCCAGCCAACAGTGATTAACTGATGGCGGAGCCTTGGGCAACCGATGGAAGGGACTGTTCGACGTTGCGCCTTTTTGAACACAACTCAATTTAATGCCATATTGTTGTACTTTTAGCGTGTGTTGGAGTCTCAATGCCATTCGTATCAAAAATGCTCTGGTTCTCTAGCATCACGCGTCATGCAACACTAATCGACCTCAGCCATTCGACTAGAGGTTTATGAGTCTCCTATAAAAAATACATCGCTGAAGGATCCGGAAATCTGAACCGAAGCGTGTCTGTAAATCGTAGGGGTGGGGATATAGAAACTCGCAAGCAAAGGTTTGGACAAAACAATCAAAATAGAGAAGCTCTTCAATCACACCCCACCCAGCAGCATCTGCGCAACAATCATATCCAACTTCCTCCTCGTCAAAATCTCCTGCAAACGCACTATCATGTCACCCCTTGCTCCAGCAGTCGAGATGGAAGGGTTCTTTTCTGCATGGGCAGCTAAANTTTTTCTTCAGAACACTAACGTTCAACGAAGAGCACGCCTCCGGGCAATCGATGAGAGGAGGTTGAATGTCAACGAGGTACATCGACTGCAAGTCTACATCATCATCAGCGCCGCCGTCGCCAAACGTCAGTGACCCTCGAAGAAACGATAAGAGAAACGATGCTTACTGTCGATATAGGTCTCGCAAGTATATGGAATTTCAATGTCGATATTTCGGCTCTCTTCGAAAATGGTACCAGCAAGCGTCCGTAGCCCCACCATATCAACGCCAGTATCCAGGATAGACAAAAATTCGAGGTTGGCAAGCAGGAGCATCGCAGGAACAGATTCGGACGTGACATGCGGATTCGTCGCCACAGAAAGCCTGTTCAAAGTTTTCTTAAGGGGGACGAGCAGATAGATGCTAAAAGCTCCGTCGTAAGTACGGGAAAACCCTTCTGTGGAGAGGATACGGACGCTTCGTTGCCAATCCCGGTGTTGTTAAGATTCAAAGTCGACAGTTTGGGCAGGTGGTGAATGTGAACCAAGTGGAAGTCTTCAACGCGAGATCCGCCGAATGAGAGTTCCGTGAGATGCTGGAAGCTGAAGGGTTTGCCGAAAACTTCAGGCAGCGTATCGTGAGTTTCGGCCCTCGTCGTCACGACAGAATAAGAGCTTCACCTTCAATCACTTCTTGGCCACAGATATTTAATCCATCTTCGTCGAAAAGAGATGCCACTAGAGACAAGGAGGTAACGTCCGTTCGCCGGAAAGCCTTCAAGATGTGGTGATTCATATAGCCATTTTCAGCGAGGAAATTCGCCATCTTTTGGATAGTCAAGTCGGGTATTCCTCCTAGACGTTCTTCAAGGCGGATCCCAGGAAGCAGAGCCAGAACTTTAGTCAATACCTCCTCCAGAGAGGTGAGTTCGAAAAGCCCGGGAGCGTAGCCACTGTCATGAGGTTTAGACAAATTGTTGAGGGTAGGTGAGCCGGTAACGTCAAAGTTGACTTTTTCGTGTTCAACCTCCAGCTCGAAAGACGAATCGTGGGCCACCAGGATAGATTTAGCGTACTTGGGGGCGGGGGCCTCGACATCACTTGAACTCGAATCCCGCTTGCGTTTNCCCCCCTTGTTCATTAGCGAGAGTACTTTGCAGATTAGGTGGGTGGTCCGATAGCGTGAATTCTTCGACAGTAGTGCTGGGCGAGTTGGTCACCGAAGGCAGTGGGATTCTTTGGGGCAGGCCACGTTGTTTTACAGTGCCTCGCCTTCGATTTCCCAGATTAACGCCGACAATCCAGTCGTGGTCGGAGTCGTATTTGAAGTTAACTGAGCCCACATCGTCCGCAGCAGATCCAGATTCTCCGAGCATCCTAGCGAAAGCGTCGAAGAGGCTGCCCCTTCGGTAAGTCGTCCCAAGCAAAACTGACTGTCGGATAGCCTGCAGATACGCCGCAGCGGGTAAAGAGGGGCAATAGCATGGATTCTTGATATCGATAATGGCGGGCTGGTGCATGGCGGAGGTAGTATGGTAGCAGAGCAGGTTCAGTACAAGGCGGTCAAGAGGCTGAAAATTCCAAACTAAGGCAAACAAGGCTGTGCATCAATCCCTGGCACATGGCTCCCGTCTCAGAAGTCCATTGGATGCCTCAATCGAGCCTTCACATCTTTGAAGGCATCATCGCAAAATCGACTGCTGCGGAGGATGCTTAAATAGTCTCATCTATAACATTGTGCCTTATCCCGCTAACGTCGTTCACCTCTCACGTCAAGCTCACGATGAGCTCTCTTATCCAAACACCCAGAAAGCGACTACTTTCCCGGATTGTGTGGGCCTCGCTCATTACATCCTGCATCGTTTTCGGTCTCTCGATGCCTTTGCTGGGAATAAATTCCCTCTTCATCTCTGTATCCGCCGCTGGCGCAACGATAATTTTTGACGTAACCATGCTAGCAATCCATTGGAGGGAGGAGAAGCAACAGAGGAAAAAGAAAAATGAGCTCGACTTGAAACCGGCTTCGTCCCAAAGTCACGGCACAATCCCCGCCTCATCGCCCCCTTTACCCGCTATCCCGTCGAATGCGCCGCATGGCACCTTCCTCCCATGCTACTGCCGTCTACCGTCCATGATTATCGCATTCCTCCTCTTGCTTCTGTGGATCGCAGATCTTCCTATCGTTTTATATTTCACCATCCTTTTTAACGGATATTTAGATTGGGGTAAACCCGCCCCTCAGGACGTGCTCCCAGCGTCTATTATCGAGATAGTTTTTGTCGCAGTGCATATTGGCGTTTGGGGGACATTTTGCGAGCTGTGTAGAAGGGAGCGAAGGAGTCTGTTAAATCTGGAGGGGAGGTTTAAGTGGTATCAACTTGGACGTTATCACCAGGCTTAATTTATGTATCTATGAATCGGATCTCTGTGACGATTGCGATGAACTTTATGGATCGTGATTCTGCTTCTCTTGGACACTACCTCTGATCACTAGTAGGACACCAATACCGCTCTTGTATTTTATCATGACTTCAAGATTCATATTTTGTAAGGGTTTTTGAATCAGTATCACGGACGGGATGCGTTTTTCTCTGCAGTCCTTTTGACAATGCTGTCTTCCACCAAGGCCAAGTCCCCGATTCGCGAACTGACCTGCCCTTATGTGTGTCACGTGAATCAAATGATGACACCTAAGGAGAGTGGGAGCGACCCGTCGCCGTCGTCCACGTCCTCCTCGCCCCTAGAATCGCGTAACCCATCCTTCATGAAGCGCCGGAGTAACAAGTCGCACAGGGTAGGTGTAGCGATACTCTATCTATACTCTACTGACCCTCCAAAAGGTCCCTAATGTCAAACTTCGGCCAGGCCAGGCACAATCGTCGACATCGAGCCTAGCGAAAGAATCGAGTTTCTGGCTGCAAGACAGTCAAATTGGCAGCGACGATACAGCAATCAGGGATACTTGTCCGAGACCTTTCAAAAACGTCGTCTTGTGCGCGACTGGGATACCGGATAAAGTGAGTGGTCATGTATTCCTTCGGCGATACGTGCACGCTGAACCTTGCTTTAGCCTGCGTTATTCAAGAAAGCTTTGGAGCTTGGCGCCAGCACAATAAGCGCATTCACGGACAAGGTGACGCATCTGGTAGCCGTCAATCATGGTGGAGCGAAATACAAGGTGCGTGGGGCTACCGTGTCCAGTGGTCCACAGATTGCTTACCGCTAGGCTTGCAGTGCGCGTTAGAGCATAACGTCCCAATTGTGAAACCGTCTTGGGTTGAAGAAAACTACGACATTTGGCTACATGGAGATGATGTAGAACCTGATTTAAACAAGGTGCGCCGTTTGACCTCTTCGCCGTCAGCAACGGTCGTATTCACGAGGGGATTAGAGCATTGTAGGCCATCGTCTACCCGTCTTCTCAGACATTGTTCTGTGTCTTTCCGGCATTCCTGAACTCGAACGTAGAGCCGACATTCGCCGGATTGTCGAAGAACAGGGAGGACAATACGTCAAGGCTATCGAACGACCCGTCCGAGTGACCCACTTGCTGTGCTCTGGAGAAGAGGAAACCGACAAGATGCGATACGCTGAGAAATTTGCTCAACGAGGGGAAGCGCAAATACACCTTGTATGGGAGGACTGGTTCTGGGACTCGTTGATGGTAAATGGGCGTTTGGAGGAGTCACGGTACAACATTCGCAACCCTCGTCCGCAGCTCATGGTTCCTCGCAACACGCAGCCCAATATCCCCGATTCCACCGTCCCTTCGCGCTCCAATAGCATGAATGCACCAGCACCTGAAGACCCAGAAGACCTGGATGCCGAAGCCGCTCGCGTCAACATTGTTCCCGACATCACGCTCAAGGTGTGGACAGGCCTGTTAGAACGGCGCGGGTACGAAATGGCGGAAGGGGAGATTATTCGAAGCCCTACTAAATCTCAAAACCAATCGCGTTCGGTAACGCCCCCACAACCGCAAAAGTCTCGTTCTGGGAGACCTTCGAAGACAACGGGGGTCATCTCCGCTGTTAGACGTACCAATACTTTTGAAGCCGCAGAGAAAGTACCCTCTCAGCGGACTCTCCCCTTTAAACGCGGCAAAGACGCGAGCGCTCCGCCCGAAGAAGAGGCAGGACCTTCGAATCAGAGTCGANGGGGGGACTCCAAAGGCCGACAAACCTCCTCACATCTTTGATGGCATGCGGTTTTGTCTTCTTGGCGAAGCGGACACGCCTGGTGTGCGTAGTGCCATCCAGGACAGCGGAGGGACCGTAACATCCGAATACTCTAACCCCGGTAATGATGTCGATTTTTATCTCGTTCGACTTCTCAGGTGCGTAGCTACCAGCGTTTCTGATCAAACTACTGACTCGGTTCTCAGTGGCAGCAAGTTATATCGTCGGGAGCAAGATCAGGCTTTGCAAGCCAAGTTTAGGACGGAATGCTGGCTTGAACGATGTCTCCATGAGGAACGGGTTTGCCAACCCCATGAGCATGTTTCGTTTCTGCCGCTGGCCGTGAATCTTCCTATACCCGGTTGGTTCTCCGTCTCCTTCTCATTCGCTCTCTCCTGATCAACTCTCTTCTAGGCTCAGGGTCTCTGCTTTTCGGGTTTTCGGGCCTCGACCAGTCGGAGTCCTGCCATACGAAACGACTGCTCAAAGCCTTCGGTACGAGGATCCTACCCTTCTGTTTTTGACATTGCAGTTAATCCGTCTTTTTAGGAATCAACCTCATACCACGCTTTTCCAAGAAAGCGACTCATTTGTTGTGCCCATCTGGCGTCGGCCTCAAGTTTGAGAAGGCTCGAGAATGGGGTATTCCTGTCGTTTCATACGAATGGCTGGCCGCAATCGTATCCACCGGCACGATCCCTTCTCCTGGCCAACACATTGTCGAGGGCCCACCTCAAGCCGAAGTTTCTTCGAAACACGAGCCTGCCTTGGATACCAAAGGAAAGGGCAAAGCTGTGGATATCCCTGTGAATCCTGCTGGCTCCACTACGGACAAAGGGAAAGGCAGACTTCGCAGCAAATCCATGCATTTCCCAACTGATGATGACATGGATGTCGACCCGCATATGAACGACATCACCAACAGTGCGTTTACTTCTTCTCTAAAAAAATGGTATTCTTAACGAGCTAGGTCCTACACCAGAACCTCTTGATCCTCCTGAACCAGGATCTTCGAAGCAACCCCTAGCTAAGGCAGGAAGCCTGGAGCGCCAACCCACCGCGATTATACCTGAAGGCCAGCCAGCACTCCGAGGGTTTGGTCAGCCTACGGAGGTGTTGGGCAGCTTCCCCAACTCGAGTGCGACCTCATCTTCGTACTACGCGCACCCCTCTTCTATCAAGCCGTTGAGTCAGGCTACACCTCTCGTGAAATACGGAACCAACCCCAAATCGCATTCTATCGCTCATACACTGAATGAAAGTATGCTGCTCGAGCAGGAAGAGCAGCAAAAGCAGCAACGGTCTACGCAGCGTGGTGGTGAAAAGCGTCGGCCGAATAAATCTAGGAAACTCACAGATCAGTCTACACCCTCGAGAAAATCTTCGGCCGGGTTGTTTGGCCACCCAGGGGAAGACGGGGAAGGGAACGGTAATGGAGATGGTGACAATCCCAATATCCCGATTCCGTCGTCGAAATCCCCTTCTCCGATGAAAGGCCCGAGACGATTGTCGTCGATGTCTCCCACGAAGATGGATCCAGGCGCTGCCAAGGCCCTGCAGGAGAGTATCGCATCGCTGCTCGGGAAGAGGCAATCACCGGAAGATGACGAGGACAACGGGGCCGGGGATAGTTTGCCTCGCGTTGAGAGTGCTGCGGCTACGGAGCCGTCAAACGAAGCCAGCAGCGATGGGAATAAGACTGAGGAAACGACGAAGAGTCGTAGTCCCGCGAAGCGGAAGAGGCCTCAGCGAGCCAAGGTATGAAAGTTTTTCTCGCTTTATCCTTCGTTGAGGCAATGTGGACTCATTGGTGCCCCCCCCCTGCTTTAGCCTGTCGCTCGTGCAAAGGCCTCACGTCGCAAATCACCGCCAGCGGCTTCAGCTCAAGCAGAAGGCGTCTCGCTTAGTGCTTTCGACCCATATGGAGCCGGAAGTGCTGGCGGAGGCGATGAAGAGAGCCAGAGGCATGAGGAGCAGAGTCTTAGAGTTGTTTACGAAGACCCCGCACAGCTACAGGAACGAGAGCGGTTGATCAACCTGCTGGGGAAGACGTCATCGAAGGGGTCGATTATTTCGCAGGAAGAGTCGATTAGTACGATGACCCTTTCAGGAAGTAGCGCTAGGTTGAGTGGGATTAGTACGAGGTCATCGACAAGGAGAAGCGCGAGGGTGTCTGGGTTCTAGGAGGATCGAACTCGAGGGTCCGAGATTTAAATTCGAACTCTCGTTCCTTCGAGACCAGGCCGCCGTCTCGGGCGATTTCGGTGGTTAGTTGGTTAGATCTACTTTGTCTTCGGCTGAACGATCTTTTTTGGTTTCGGGTGTTTGATAAGTACTTACGGTACGCGCTTTCCCCGTTGTAGTACAGGATCTTGCTGGTCGGATCTGCTTGAGTGCATGTATGTATGTAACTTTATTGATGCTTTTTCTATTCATCACTTCACTGTACCTGGTTCATGATACCCGCCGCTACCTAGCGCGTCTACGCCATTACCCGAGTGTGTTCTGTGCCTTGACAATCATATTCATCTGGCAAAACTTTATTTATAATGCAGCCTGGTCCTTTGGGGAGGACATGAAGGCGACAGTTGGCCGAACCCACCCTTTTCCGTTTATTTGTCGCAGGTCGGTGCTATTAGGGAATGAATTGGAGCTAAAATTCGGAAATGAAATGGCAGAAACTGCCATCCGCCAGCGCCAAACATCTCGGAGCCAGACGCTAGAGTGTTACTGTAGAGAAACGATCACGAGGACGTGTTACAACATTTGTTGAGAGCCTCCTCCGGTGTCTTCGTCTTCACGTAAATCACTGAAACTCTAATAGGAATGAATGCCAGGTGATTTGCAGGTGCTTCGTTTCAAGTCTGATGAGAAGAAGCCCTGAAGAAGCGTCATATTGATTTGACACGTACTATTGGGGAAGGAGGCTTGCCCCTTGCCTGCGTTCATTTCCGCCGTGGCCGCGCCCGGACTACCCGCGGATCCATCAAAAGTGGACCCACAAACGCCTGATGGGCGCTCGATCGGGCGCTGCGCCGCGGCTCTCCCCGCTCCTTTTGGCACTCCAGAATCGTGTTTCGCGGAAATGTAAGGAAACCGTGTTGGCGAATGCGTTATAGGATGTACATGTTGCGTAAGTGACTATGAAACCAATTAATGCAATACTCTATGTGTAGGATGCTTATACATGATGTTCGGTTGCGTAGAACCAGTGTGCCAAGAGTGAGTGGATAGATCAGCGATAGATAAGCGGTACAGCGCACAAAGATGTGACGAAAGTGAGAACGAGATGCGGAGCATATGACTAGCAAACATGAGACGACAATTTGGAGAATGAAAAGCTGCGGGGAACCAGTACCTAGATACTGGATGGAGTGAAAATGGGGGAAAGGTGCGGCGATGATGCGTAAGCTCAATGTAGTGAATCCTATCGTCCTCCTGAGAGATAGCCGGGTGAACCCTCTGGTGAGGACCCGACACTGTCTTGATAGAAGTATTGGTCGGCTGGACTGGTTGAAGTCATAGGTCTCATGCCAGCCGTCGTGGAGTACTGCAAGCGGGGCGAGGCTTCCAGCCTGCGTGATGTACCGTGAGATGGGGAGGAATAAGGTGAAACTCGTCGAGCGGCTCTTGAAGAAGACGCGCGGGACCCCCTCGAGGAATCGGATTGATCAGACTCCATCATCATCCCAAAGTCGGCATCTGTAAAGTCGTCGTCGTCGTCAAATTCCTCGGACCTTGACCTCGCCTCCTTGCCCTTGCGCGACTTGCGTTTTCGATCGCGTTTGTAGCCTTCTCCCTTGGAGTGATCGATCTCCCAATAGTTACCTTTGCCGGGCTCCGTGAGGGGGCGATGCACGTTCCTGAAAACTTGATTCAAACTAAGATTGTGTCGGATTGACCCCTTGAAGGACAATGGTTAGACTCCGTCACGATGAGATAATCGATATCACCCATACCTTCCATGCACCTTTTGGTTGGTTGCGATAATACTCGAAACGGGCCTCAATCGCTTCGTAGATCTGCTTCAGTGTGGCGCGCTGATTCGGACTGCCATAGATTGCGAGTCGGACAAGAAGGGGGTAGGAATGAGGTGGACGTTGACCTGGCTCGGGGTCGGGAAGTGACCAGAGACTGATATCTTCTCCGGGCTTTAGACCTAGCTTGATACGGAGGAATTCACCAGGGTCGGGTAAGGGTTGTCCAGAAGGCATCTCATCGTCAAAAATGCCTGTGTCTTGCAGGGTGACGATATTATCTCCAGGACGACCGGAATATGGACCAGAGAGAGGGTAAGATCGCGAAAGTGGGGGCATTGGTGGTCCGTCGGTCAACTGGTTAGGAAGGGAACTGGGGTGTGGCATGGACTGTCCAGGGAACGCGTAGGGCATTGAGTTCTCCCTCTGTCCTTGGTAGGGTACAGGATACGTGTATCCCTGGCTCAACTGGGCGGAGAAACTAGGTTGATATTCAAGTTGAGGGTCCACTCCAAGATTTAAACCTTGCGCTGGTGGCATTCTGTAGTCATGTTGCCCGTATGCTGCAAGGTCCTGTACCCACAAACGTACACATATGATGAGTCATAGGCTCGGGAATAAACACCAGGTCATCAGAGAAGACTTACAGGATAACTATCCCTGCGTGGTATATATGGCGCGTCATCGTGGGCGAGGCGACCTCCGACACTATGTGTCATACATGAGCCTGCGAAAAAAAAAACACACGCTAGGAGAACATACGGAGCATACGACACTGGCTCGGCCATGTGTGCAGCATTGACAGCGTCAGGGTTGAGCCGTCCATGGTAGATGTTGTTCGTCGAGTGGGACATGACTGGAGAGGGAGCGCGTCGTTGCGCGTGTTTCGGAACGGCCATTGAGGCAGAGTGGGTCGCGACGGCGCATGAAGGGCGTTATGTTTAAATAGCAAACGGAACACGTGCAAAGGGGGACAGGAATCGGAAGAGGCGTCGGACGATGCCAAGAAGGGTGGAGAACAGATCGGACAGCTATTAGCGATCTTGAGATCTCGATTACCGCAATAGGCAGACTCACCCGTAAGTCCGTAAGGTCGATGATATGTAGGATCCTTCGTCAAGGATACCGAAGCAAAATATACGAGAGGTTTGGGAAGGGGGTAGGGGTATTCTCGGGAGCTGCTGCTTGAAGAGAGGCGACCTGAGGGATGAGAAGAGGGCCCACAAAGGCTGAGCTTTTATATGTTTGCGCCTTGATGTACACTTCACTTTATAAAGTAATTTTGATTTTGGCAATTCTGAAAAGTGGTGGATTGTTTCACCTCGGGATTGTAACCGAGGCACTTTTTCGTGAGAACTGCTCCCAATTAAGGTGAAAGGAGTAGGTAAGCATCCTGTTTTTAGCATGTCTTCCCTAACACGGTGAAAACAGACTTACAGCACTCGCAATCACCCCAGATGGGAAATTTGTGTGATTGGGGCGGAGGCACTTTTATAAATTACCTATTCAAAACAAAGAAGGCGCTCAGAGCGGGGGGCGGGAAGAAAGATTAGGTATACACGTCGGCCGTGCCTCCTGGTACCAATACAGTGAACAGTGATACGCAATTCTCGTCCCCGCCGGCTAGAGATTTGCATTGAATGGTAACTTGATGAACCTAATCGGGCGAGTGAATCTTTCTTAGGGAGCCAGATCTAAAACGAAACTGGGGCACTCTGTGGGGAGATGTTGACCGTGGCAATGGTAGACATCGGGGGCTGCGACACGTCGAATGCGGGCGAGTTGTAGGTCCACCGCCGGAACTTCCCGAAAAGGCAGGCACTCACCCCTTCCCAACCCACTGGCAGATTGTGGCAGCCTCAATTCAACATTTTTTCGTCAAAGACTGCACATACCTGCACACAATGGTAGTAGCATGATGTGAAATACCTAGAAAAGCATGCTACAGAATGAACTGGTATTTGTTTTCTTTTAAATTCTGCGTTTAGGACCCAACACAAATCACCCACATCGTGATGGAGCCATGTTTCGATGTTTCCGCGCCCCTGGTATAATGACACCATCGAACTCATGCCATAGACAATAGTACTACTGTCATCATAGCCTTAGCCAATCGCCTCAGTACTAGTGTAGACTGAATACTGATTCGTGCCGAGTATCAGTTTAATTTCGAGCTCCCAGTCATTTAGGTGCTCTTGAACAAGAGCAACAGACGGGTTCAGATAAATTTCGTAAGGATCTTTCTCATGACAATGCTTCCTGTCTTGAAAAGGAGGCAAAAAGTCACGACGGCCGCTGTGTCTAGTGGCGTTGATACCGTGATGCGGGGACCCACAAGTGTGCTCACAAGAGCACAAGGGACTTTCGAGATGCACATTGCACGCCTTGGTCAGCAACGTCCGCTCCCGCGCAATATAATTACAATAAAATCTATGTCGACTTCACTTGGGTACTGACGGCAGGGAAACTACTAGCAGAAACTCATCCCAAGCCTGAATCAGCGTGTATCTTCTCAAAACTGACGGTCTCGCAAGAGAATGAGCAGATGGCGCGTTGCAAAGCTACCTGGGGCGTTGATTGTCAGAGAGTTAAGGTTATACAACGGCCAGTCATCAAATCACCGTAGCCTGAACCTGAACGCATTTTTCTCGCCGGTTGAAAATCTACTCAATGCAAGACAAGAATCGTGCCTGGTATTGGTAGGCAATCGCCTTTCCCTGTTTATTACCGATCAGACAGCTCCATAACTACATACGTCTCCTCCTTCACTAAGACAACACCCGAGGTCAGCCTCAATGTTAACGTTATCTGAGGAACCCGCTGCTTCCCTCGATCGTGCGGGCAGCTTGCGAAGGTAGATCGAACCTGGGTCTATGAATCTCTTCTTGGCGTCCGAATGCACACACGCGGACTTTACTTTCTTAGCATAATGGTTGCAGCTTCTGGCAGTAGAGACCAAGCCCACTCAGCGGCTTAAAATTTTGCCATTCTACCTTTCAATCTGGGGTAGATCTCTTGCCAGTGTGCCCGTGCCGACCAAGTCACCAGATAACCACGCCTTCTCTCTCGGACCGTTCCATTGCCTCAAGGCCTACAGGCGGAATAAATTACCGGATAGAGGTGGTAAGTATTAACATACTTCGCATTTAGGCCTGACAAAAGGAGACTCGGCGATCCCTCTATGAGCGCTATTGGTATCCGCCAGAATCCTGCTCGTCGGCTGCACTGGTGAATGGAGATCAGACAAAGAGATGTATCTTGATCTACCTGAAACCTCTTAAGGAAGTTCCTCCTAGCACTCATTCCACCGTGTATTTACTTTCTCCAAGTATATTTCCGATATACACACTAGCACAGCCCGAGCATCTTTCCCAACACTGACACACTTCCTCTGCCAATAGTCTGTCAACGTCAAACTCGTCGCAAAGATTGGCGGATCACAGTATTTTCCAGCTCCTATTGTATTCAAAGAACGGCCTGGATAAAGAACAAAGAAGCAATATCATCTAACAACGATGAAACACTTAATAAGCGCTCAGGGACTATGGGGGCAGTCGATTGATAGTACGACCTCCCCTTTCGAAAAAAAGGACAAGATTCTTTGAGCAGGACCCCCAATTGCCAAAAGGGTCGAATAGAATTCGAAGGTAAAAAATTGGACGCAGATATCATCACGGTGTGGGGGTGATGATTGACTCTGTCACAGCATTGGCCAGATATGTGGGGGCTTTTGCGATCCTCGGCTTTACCGAAATCCTTGGACGCGAATTCACGTATGTTGTTGGAGATTCCGCCTTGTAAGCATGTCGATTAGTTCTCTAATGCAAGAGAGGGGAGAGGCGAGGTCGACACGTGTCGATCATGATTCGGCGATATTATTATCAGTGATAGTCAATGAAGAGCCGAAAAGCCGAAGGGTCAAGATAAGATAACAATGGTCAAGATTTATATTCAAGAGTACGCGCAGAAGTGTTGAGAGTATATCGATACAGGAACTTCCAATGAGGTGAGGGAGCGAGAAAAGAGAGATACAGAAACTGCGACGGAGAAGGAGATTGACTGTACAGTGGAAGAAATACAAGCAGAACCAAGGGAAGTAAGGCAGAAAGAAAGTGGAATCTATCGTGCCCTTTGAACTAGCGAGGTGGAAGGAGTAAGAAATAGACGCAGACACAGTGAAAAGAGCCATCTAACTACAAAACATGAAAACAATCCAAAGAGAACAGGACCCACGATGGTGGATGAAGGTTGTTATGGAGAGAAGCCGTGTGAAGCAGGTCAAGGGATGGAGACGGAGAGCAAGAGAGAAGACGAGAAAGAATAAAATTAAGGTGCCCAGAAGCGGCACATCTAGGGAATGATATTATGAATTTCTCCCTCCTGGATTCGAATTTCGACGACCTCAACCTCGTAGTCCGTCATAGCAGAATTAGTCGAGGAGGCTGACGTAGAAAGGAACCCTCTAGAGTTCGGCGGAGAAGTGGAAGCAATGTCTAGTAGATACTTTGCGTAAGTTGACTGCGTGCCCAAGAAAATGGGGAGGACTTACATCGATCCTTGATGTATGGGGGGACAAAGAGATCCTGATGCAACAACGCGTTAGCCATGAGCTCCTGACGATCGACCTCCAGTCCAGACCCACCTGATTCCACACGAATCCCTGGCTCCTCTGGATAGTCAAGATAGGTCGAAGGGTATAGGTAGGTTGACGTCTCTTCTTCGCATGGCGTCTATTACGGGTGTGCTGGGGTTCTGGTTCTGGGTCCACCGCCTTCTGCTTCCCCTTCACATCCTTCTGCTGCTGTTGCTGCGCTTCTCTCGCACTGGCATCATCTTCACCCATTTCCATCTCCATCTCGAGATCATCGTCCTCCGCATTGTGGATATTGCCGTTGTCGCCGTTCACAGTGCCGGACCTGGCATCAGAGGTGGGGTTGGGGTCGATTCCCATCTCTTCCGAATCTGACTCATCGTGATGAGAGACAGCGTTCACGTAGTCTTCGTCGTCCTCCGAGCACGAGCCACCTGAGTCGCTATCCGAGTACTCCTCGTCTTCGTAGCGGATCTGCTCATAGCACGCCCATGTCGGAGGTGACGCTGCCCTGCCGATGTTGCGTCGGCGAAGGTAGAACGAGTTGGCTGTAGCTTGGGTGCTGCTCATCGTTCGCGACGTTCGAGTGTCGATTTGTTGATAGAGATATTAAGTTTCCTGGGCGATAATTGTATATGGACCTGGTGGTGGTGGTTTGAGAAAGAGAAGGGAATGCGGAGACGTCGAGGCGATGTGTGATGGTGTGACGCCTTTCATAAAAGGAAACTGCTATAATCTATTTTTGGACC
Source organism: Candolleomyces eurysporus (assembly GCA_027579435.1). NCBI lineage: Eukaryota > Fungi > Basidiomycota > Agaricomycetes > Agaricales > Psathyrellaceae > Candolleomyces > Candolleomyces eurysporus. The sequence continues at coordinate 92,649 of JANBPK010001041.1, forward strand.
CACTACGACATCCACCAAAGCCCGGAATGGAGGTCATACAGGCCCGCAGACGTAAATTGGGACGGAAGGGTTTGAGACCACCGTGACCCAACCATAGTCGTCGCTACCAGAGTAATGATTCCGAATGAGAGGACTAGTACTATTACAAGAACATCAATCTCAACCCAACATCTCCCAAAGTGCGTCGTCAATCTCCTTATCCCTACTCTCCTTGCTCTTCATCGTCTTTTCCTTCGACTTGAGCTGGGTCTCGGGTCTTCCTGTTGAAACCTCGCGGGTCTCGGTCCTGTCGCGGTCTTTCGGAGGAGCCGACTTGCTCGCACTACTCGCACTTCCATTAGCAGAACCAGCTCCGCCGCCACCGCTACTACCGGGAGAACCCTGGGTTCCTTCCCTCTCTGTTCTCTCTTTCTCCTTGAGCTCCCGCAACTCTCTTTCTCGTTCTTTCTGAGCCTCAGTCTCCCGCATGAGGACGTAGGTGGGCGTCTGATAAGGCTTGTAGTCAAGGTGCCGTTTGACGTAGAAGCACATATAAGCGTTTGAATTGAGACACTCGGCTTGTGTTGTATGGGTGACCCTAGGTAAAATAGTCAACTAGGCGGGTCAGAGATTGATAGCGAACGCTAGCGTACTTGTCGTCATCGAAGCGATACCACTGCAAACAGTGAGATGAGGGAGTTAACAATCAGAAGGAGACAACCACACCTCATCCTCGAACCTCGCATAGTTGGTGTAATGCCCATTATCGATCTGGCCTTCGTGGTTGATGACAGCAAAGAGGTCGTACTCATAGAGAGCCTCTGGTCCAGGATACCTAGAGTGGAGATGAGTACGACGTTCAAACGGGCAAAAGAGCACTGACGAGAAAGGTACTCCGGCACCAGGCCCGGTGGGGTTCTCCTTCTCCATCTGGTTCATCACCATCGTCGTGTACGCCGCCATGTTGATCGAGGACGGAAAGCGCACTGGTACATCAATCTTCCGCGCTGAAGACTTGTCGTTCGTCTTATGTTCAAAGCGCTGTACACATCTATGAGCTACGTATCTCGACCAATTTGACACACCGCACCTTGAACTGGAAACTGAGTACAGCGGGTAACTTGCGGATGCTGAGGCGCTTGCTTGCTTCCTGTTCAATTTAGCCACTTATAAGACGAACGTTGACGAGATACCCACAGCTCCGCGTACAGGAGATCCTTTGCCACATTTACTGCAGGAATACTCTTTGGGTCCCAGCCTTTCTGGCTGAGTGAATCTGCGCAAGCAGCCTTCGAGCGTATTGTCCCCAACCGTCTCCCCGGCCTTTCCTTTCAGCTCGAGACTGATGTCTAGCGTGGGGTCGACCGTGCTGTTCGTATTACCGCATTTTTCGCACTTGACATCGCTTTGAAGTTGCCCCGCAAAGGTGTTGTGGATGATACAGTTGCACGAAACGTTCGTTGAGCCGCGAGACGTGGAGTGAATCTGATTCAGCACGGTGATGAATGATTCGTGCGCGTCCTGCTGCGCATACCCCGAGAGTTCGGAAGATGCCTTCCAGAGCGTGTACAGAAATCCAGTTGGGCCGTAGGGTGAGTTGTCCTCCGAGTAGATCTACCAACAATCAATCGACAAGTTTCCCTCGATGAAGAGCTACCACGTACCTCGGTGAACAGCTTATCCATCTCACAACATGTACAGTTATCCAGTTTACAGTTCCGCCAATTATGCTTGTCCGCGAGGAAATAGTCGCGCAGCAAAGGGTTGTGAAGCAGGCATTGCAACACTGCGTTCAGGAAACACGTTTGGCCAAGGTTGATGAGGCCTCTTCGACTTTGACATGGTAGTGATATTGAGCCTTCCAAGGCCGAGTTGTCCTTGTCCGTAGGTGTCCAGGGCGTGTACCGTTCGCGCAGCTTCTGGGATTCTGGCTCAAGTTGTGAGGCAGAACGTAGAGAAAAGATGGATGAAAGTGACCTTGAAATTTGGTTTCCTTCTCCTCCGCACCAATCACTGTCCTAACACATAGTTCGTCCATCGAAGGGTCGTATATGAAGTCGGCACATTGGGAACAATAGAGTCTCCCAGACTTGGCATCCGCACCTCAACGCATCTAGTCAGTACCAAAACCGCAATCAGAGACGATAAAACATACAAAAGGTATGATTCGACTGCCTGAGATGGTTCACCGCATGCCCATTATCCCAACAAAATGCCAAATCGCAATGCAAGCACGCAAACGGCCTCGAGAGTGCTAGCTCACACGTCCCACAGCTCGGTGGGGCTATCTTGAGATGACCGGTAGGATCGAGTACGGCAAGGTTAGCATTCCCAAGCAACAATATCCAAAGTCTAATGGCACTCACCCGTCTCCGTTTAGGCGCTCGAACGGCCTGTGAGCGGTGCACATTCCAGGCCAAGATTTGCTTGTATCTGGGGAAGATGGCTTCACCAAAGTTTTCCGAGAGTTCCGCGGAGATATGAGGGCACGTTGAGGTCTCCAAGGCCATGTCCTCCTCACAGCCTGTGGATAAGGGTCGTTCGATCGGTGTTCGTAGTTGGGCTCGGTAGGGAGCAAGGACAAGGGACCGGCCCGTGATGCGCCGTCCAACGTTGCGATTGCTTGGAATCAAGGGCAAAACCAAACAATGACGCGCTAGATCACATTGGTCCCGCCCTCGGTATCGGACCTCTCGAACAATTGATTCACATCCTTATGCGAAGTGGGAATTCCGGAGTATCGTAGCAAACACGCACATACAACATCTGAATTTCCACCACAGTACAAATACAACAATATATGAGTTATTGAACTTATTTATGTCCAGACTCCAGAGGCGCAACTTCAAAAAGTCCCTTTCCAGCGGTTGCCCGAAGGCACCCTCATCAGCTAATCAATGGTGATCGGGATGAACCGCCAAATTGGAACATCGACGTCAGGAACGATAGGGTAGGGCCTTATAACGAGCTGTTGAATGTACATCAGTATCAGAGGTCGAGGGCGTTATCGGTGAAATGCTTGCAGACTCACATCTCCTTGCTCGACAATAACCGCCAAGGTGACGCCGATAGGTTGATTCGGGAGAGAAATCCTTGAGAAGCACGAGCAAAAGTTAGTTGGGACGGAACAGCAGGCAAGGTAGTCGAACAAACAAGTATGTATCGCCTTCACGTCTCTGAATATCCCAGGTCTTGACGGCTTCGGTGAGTAAGACAGGTTCATCAGGCCTAGGATGGTCTTCGGCACGGCCCCAGCCGCGAGGAATAGGACTGAAGCCAGGCGAGATAATCATGTATTGGTCCTCATGATCAGGGGCACGGACAACCCTCCACTGTCCAAATTCGATTCAGCGGTAAGAAAGCAGGACAAAGGGGAATGGCATACTTCATGGATGAATTGCGGCGGTACAGGTTGGGACAAGGGAATGGCTCGGACAGGCGTCTGGTTTTCTATACCCACAGCAAGGTCGGGAAGGGCCCCTGGAGGGGGGGGCGGTTTCAATGCGATAGATGCCGGGTTTGAGTGTCATGTCGATTGCAGAAGTAGAAGAGTACTCAGGCTGAATAGACAAGCGACTAGATGGTTGGGGAGTTCTCCTCGAGCCCAAAGCGAGCCCTTTTATAACTTTTGGGAAATACAAATCTTAATCGAGATAAACCCGTCGTCGGTTTGGAGCCGAGGAGCTAAAGCACCGCATTCATCTTTGGTATAGAACCCTGCTCTAGCAGCAAGGCGTATACCTCATGTGAGACTCTGTGCGGCTTCGAGAACATTCCTCTTGACGCCAGTGGGGTCCCATGGCCACTGCGGGAGGTCCATAACTGACGTCCGGGATGGATAGATGCTCATTTCCCATGAGAAAGGCAAAGAACGAATCGATACGATAGAGCTGCTCCTCTGTACGAGGCTTCCATTCGAGGATAAAGGTGCACAAGCTACTGCTCGATTTCCAGCTTTCCGTTGAGGTCTTCTAGCCCCAAGATCTTAGGAGGGAGATGAAGCACTGCGGGAGCCTTTCTAAAGCATCGAAACAAACACGCGGGTATATTACGTTCAAGTTCCTGGGGGATTCCGTCGAACCTGTCACAATCAGCCCGCAACTCAGGGGAAGCGAACAGATTCTTGCCAATGGAAGATTGTTCGCAGCGTAAGTCGACTTCCGATTGCATTGCATGGGGGACCCTACGTAAAACAGCCAACTAGGCGCGTCCGCGATCGAGAGCAAATGTTAGCGTACTTGTCGTCACCGAAGCGATACGACTGCAAACAGAGTAAAAATGATAGAGCTCATATCTAGACAACGACACCTCATCTTCGAACCTCACATAATTGGTGTAATGCCCATTGTCGATCTGGTCTTCGTCCTTGATGGCAGCAAAGAGGTCGTACTTGTATGGAGTCTCTGGTCCAGGATACCTAGAGTGGAGATGAGTACGACACTCGATTGAACGGGCAAGAGAGAACTGACGAGAAGGGCACCCCGGTGCCAGGCCCGGTGGAGTCTATCTCCCTCATCACCGTCGTCGTGTATGCCACCATGTTGATCGAGGACGGAAATCTCACTGGTGCAATTTTCCGCACTGAGGAGTTGTTCTTCTTGTGTTCGAAGCGCTGTATACCTCTTTGAGCTACGCATCTTGACCAATTTAACTAGAACGTACGGAAAAGATGAATGAAAGTGTCTACGAAATTGAGTCTCCTTCTCAGCACCAATCGCCGTCTTGACACATAGCTCGTCCATCGAAGGGCCTATTATAAAGTCAGCACATTGGGAGCAATCGAGTCTCCTAGACTTGGCATCCGCACTTCAACGCATTTAGTCAGTACCCAAGACACAATCATGGACGATGAAAAATAGAGAAGGTATGATTCGACTGCCTCAGGTGGTTCACTGTGCCCATTATCCCAACAAAATGCCAAATCGTAATGCAAACACGCAAACGGCCTCGAGAGTGCCAGCTCACACGTCCCACAGCTCGGTGGAGCTATCTTGAGGTGACCAGTAGGATCGAGTACGGCAAGCTTAGCATTCCCAAGCAACAATATCCAAAGTCTATTGGCACTCACCCGTCTCCGTTTAGGCGCTCGAACGGCCTGTGAGCGGTGCACATTCCAGGCCAAGATTTGCTTGTATCTGGGGAAGATAGCTTCACCAAAGTTTTCCGAGAGTTCCGCGTAGATATAGGGGCACGTTGAGGGGTTTCCAAGGCCATGTCCTCCTCACAACCTGTGGATGAAGGTCGTTCGATTGGTGTTCGTAGTTGGGCTCGGTAGGGAGCAAGGACAGGGGACCGGCCCGCGATGCACCGTCCGATACTGCGATTACTTGGAATAAGTAAAGGGCATAACCCTTGAAGCCGGCTGAGCCGCAACGCCCGCTACTTGGAATCGGGAGGTCGTTCAAATATATAATGAAATATCAGAAAGCATGATTACCACATCTACTATGAATCCACGGATGTTAGAAAGTAAGAAGAAAAAAAACATCAATCACTTGTATCGTACGCCATGAATCAAATGTCTTCCTCTTCTACGTCCCCCTCTCGCCTAGCCATTCGCTTCGGCAAAACATCTCCATTCCGCACCTGTGGAACAGCAGCCAACGCTTTCTTTGCTACGTAGTTCGTAATGTAGTACGCCACTCTGAAAGTAAGGGGTAAAGTAGCGTGTTGAACAGCGTCAAAAGGGGGTGTCGTTCCGGCTGGTCACGTCGAGGTTAGCGTGGGGGAACGCGTTGGTCCCTTGATCGTTATTCCGCTGGAAAAGGTGGCGACGAGAACAGGCCAGCTTTTATTATTTTGGGAATATGTGTAATTTCTAGGTCGATGTATAAAGGATACGTTGATGTTTATTTGCACATAGAGGTGGATGTGGATGTTGAAAATGTGGGAATGAGTTACTAGGTAAAGTNAAAAAATGCTGATTAAGCACAAGGAGTGGGGTACTAAAGACCCGCTACTAAAGTAGCGGGCAAAACCAAGCAATGACGGCGCTAAATCAAATTGCTCCCGCCCTCCCTCGAATTAAGCATCGGACCTCTCGTATGCCAAGGGAACATTGACTCAGATGCTTATGCGAAGTGTGAATTCCGGAGTATCATAGCAAACACGCATTACAGCACATACAACTTCTGAATTTTCAACACAGTACAAGCACAACAATGTATGCGTTATTGAATTTTTCATGTCCAGAAGGCGCAACTTCAAAAGGTTCCTTTCCATCGGTTGTCCAAAGGCACCGGCATCAGTTAATCACTTCTGATTAAGATGAGCTGCCAAGTAGGAACCCTGATGCCAGGAACAATCGGGTAGGGCCTTGTAACGAGCTGTTGAATGTACATCAGTGTCGAGGTCGAGGGCGTTATCGGTGAAATGCTTGCAGACTCACATGCCCTTTCTCGACAGTAACCGCCCAGGTGGCACCGGGAGGTTGATTCGGGACCGAAATCCTTGAAAAAACACGAGTAAAAGTCAGTTAGGACGGAACAGCAAGCAAGGTGGTCGAACAAACTCGTATGTATCGTCTTCATGTCTCCGAATGTCCCAGCTCTTGACGGCGTCGGTGAGAAGGACAGGTTCATCAGGCCTAGGATTGTCTTCCGGGCGGCCCCAAGCGCGAGGACGAGGACTGAAGCCAGGCGAGATAATAAGGTATTGGTCCTCATGATCAGGGGTACGGACAACCCTCCACTGTCCAAACTAGATTCAGCAGTAAGAAAGCAGGACAAAGGCGAATGGCGTACTTCCTGGATGCCTTGCGGCGGTACAGGTTGGGGCAAGGGAAAGGCCCGGACAGGGGTGTAGTCGTCTATCCCTACAGCAAGGTCAGGAAGAACCCCTGGAAGGGGGGCGGTTTCAATCCGATAGATGCCGGGTTTGAGTGTCATATCGATTGCGGAAGTAGAAGAGCGCTCAAGTTGAATAGACAAGCGACTAGATGGTTGGGGTGTTCTGCTTGACCCCAAAGCGAGCCCTTTTATAACTTTTGGGAAACACAAATCTTAATCGAGATAAACCCGTTGTCGTTTGGAGCCGAGGAACTGAAGCACCGCATTCCTCTTTGGTATAGAACCCTGCTCTAGTAGCAAGGCGTATACCTCATTTGAGACTCTGTGCGTCTTCGAGAACATTCCACTTGACACCATTGGGGTCCCATGGCCACTGCAGGAAGTCCATAACTGACGTTCGGGATGGATCAATGTTCATTTCCCATGAGAAAGGCGAAGAACGAACCGATTACAGAGCTGTTCTCTTGCAGGAGGCTTCCATTTGAGGAGAAATATGCACAAGGACTACTGCTCAATTTCCAACTCTCTGTTGAGGTTTTCTAATCTCAAGATCTCAGGAGGACGATGCACTGCGGGCGCTTTCTAACTCAAACATCCTGATACCCAGCGGGTCTGAGGAGCTGTGGCATCAAAGGTACACTGGCAGGTATATTAAGTTCACGTTCCTGGGGGCTCCATTGAACCTGTCCCATTCAACCCGCAATTCAACTGAAGCGAACAGATTGTTGCCAATGGAACACTGCTCGCGGCTCATCCGATTGCATTGGGGGGACAAGGCCGAGGTGAAACTGCATCACCGTCTCAGTGACTGGACGTCTTTTTACATCTTATTGGAGTCGCCAGAATGTAGAGCACTGGGACGCGAAAACTGCAGACCAGAGTAGGAACTATCTGCAAGGGAACCGAAGTTGTCACGCCATGCCACAATAACAAAGCTATCTCGGCAATGCAGCTGTGGCACGCCCCTGTAATGATCGTGAAAGTGGCGCTGAGGGGTATTAATTATTCGGCTCACATGACATTTTCAAGCGTTCGAACTCATGACTTGGGTGTTGGGCCAGGCAGGGGAAGGAAAGAAAGACTTGAATACTCCTTTCTGCCACCAAAGGGCCGCCGTGGTCTCCGCGCGGAATGCACCGTCCAGACGACTGATTGAATTGTTTGAGCGTATGTTCCACGATATACGCTCTCCATGGATATTCGTTGTAAAATACAGGTACATGTTTACGAGCTCAAGCAAAATCATCCGCTTTTTTTTTGTGTGTGCACCGTCAATTTCCGAATCCCATTCTCACTCTGCTATGCTATGGATGATTTGCTCGGTGGCACTTGACCGGGGCTTGATTACGACTTCGAATGGCAGGGGAACTCTACAACCGATTGGATCCATGAGTTACGAGGTTGAGGCAAACAATCCCAAGAACGTACGCAATAGCGCCATCAGTGTACGAAAGCTTGATCTTGACGGGATTCCCTGTTCCATCTTTAGGAAGAGTGATTTCAAACGTAGAGATGATAGAGGCGATCGCCAGGTACAGTATCTCCATCGCTAGATCTTTTCCGGGACAAATCCTACAAGGATATGATATTGATCAGTCGTCTCCCCCGAAGACTATGAGAAGAACTTGCCGTCGACCAAAGCCAAAGGAAAATTCGAGTGGATTAGGTAGATCTTGGTTAAATTTCCCATTCTTGATGTATCTTTCTGGTTTAAACTCCATTGGATTCTCGAAGACGTCAGGGTCGTGAAGTGCAGCCCTACGGGAAAGATGCAGCGTGTCAGACTACTTTCATCGAGAAGCCCGTCGAGCTAGGACGCACCATGCATTACCGATGACGATGGTCCCCTTCGGAATGAAATACCCATCATAGTAGTCGTCTTCCATTAGTTTCTGCGGCAAAGCTATGGTACCCGAGTTGGCTTCAGTATCAACTAATAGCACCAATCGGTGGGTAGCGCACCCAGGGGAGCCACTTGACGCCATCTCATCACTTCGGCAATGAGCGCCTTGAGATAAATTAGGTCCTCCCTGTCGTCAAAGTCAGGAAGGCGATCGGTGCCAACGACCCTGTCGAGCTCAGCCTGTGCCTTCTCCTGAGCCTCTGGGTACATTGCCATGGCCATAACAAATATGCTTAGTGCGCCGGTGGTCTACCGCCAGCATAGGTTACTTAAACACGGGTTGCCAAGGAAGCATCGACACTTACTGTATCCACTCCCGCTTTGAGGTTTGGTTGTCACGTTATTAGTGATGGTCTACCTCGAGCATTGGAAGTGGTACATACCAAAATACGAGATACCGAGGGCGACGATCAAGTCCTCCTTGACCTCAGAATACTTTGGGTCGTCCACCTCTGGCAAGGTCTCAACCATTTTGGTCATTGCGCATGGCTGAATCTCATTCCTTTTCTACAATTTAACCCTTCATGTTAGATTTAGCACTCAAGGACACTGACCAGAACGCACCACCCCATCCATCGCGAAATTAAATGGCCGATCCTGGGCACTATAAGTTGCCTGTCGGTAGTACTCCGCCCAACGTTTGAACCCGGCCCCTGGCATCCACCCCGGAACGTACTTGAGCAAGGGGATGCGGTCAACAAGAAAAGCGCCGGGCAATATGGCAGTCTGGAACGCGTAGTTGACTTCCAAAGCTGTGCTGATGTACGGGTCGTCCTTTGACTTTGGGTCAAACCCATAGGCAATATTCATAAGAATACCACCGAGAGCACTAGATAGTTAATCTTCAATAGTCTAGGACGGAAACCGAAGACACATTCCGGCGCTTACTGATGCCTATGACTGTGCTGGTCGCTTGGAGCGCTCAGTAAATGACCCAAGAGCCTCTGAACGTGCCTCCTAATAATGGGATGATACTCGGAGATGATCGAGGCGTTGTAAGTTTGATGGAAGAATTTCCGTTGCCTCCTCCATCGTGGATCGGTTGATTCCATGAGTCCGTGATTGCTTTTCCAGTCTAATCTAAGAGCCAGACAGTCAATATGGGAACACAACAAGCATGTAAGTAACGGGGCACAACGTACAGCTCGATCATCATTGTCGAGTATGGGCGTCCAGAGTATATGATAGAGCGCTTATCAAGTAGGTCGCTGATCCTCTTCGACGAGTTGAGCACGAGCAGGGGCTGATTGAATGCTCGAAGAAAGATCATGTCACCTATTTTCACAGATGAGCGCGTTTTCCGTCGAAAGGTCCTCCCTACATACCATACTTCTTCGCCAATTCATTGTAGACAACCCACGGTTCTTTAGTGGGAATTTCGAACAGGTTATGGATGATTGGATAGCCTATCGGACCCGGAGGATATGGTGCCGTTCTCGAACTTCTCTTTTTTCGAAAGAAGAGGGCGGCACTGTATAAGGACAGGACCGAAAGGCCCAGCACTATCGCGTCTTTGGCGGAAGGCATGGGAGAGAAGTGACGTCCCCCCATGAAGAAAGCAGGACCCTTTTAACGGCATGCAGCTCTTTGTGCACAGACCATGGTTAGATGCTTCTTAGCCAAGGCAACATAAACATTTGGGGTGCACGTATCTCCAGAAGAATCAGAAATGTCCAGATATGGAGGAAGAAGCGCACTAAATGAGTGGAGTGCTAGGAACAGGTTTAGAGTGCCCACGACAATGTCGTTGGGATCAGAAAGTCGTCCAAATTCGCTCACTGACCCTCCGAGCCTTACGAGACCATGGGATATGACTCGGAGATAGTGCTCTGAGCAAAATTCGTTCATGAGGGCGGTGGGTGTGTCATGTGGAACGGCAAGGAAGAAAAAAAAGGCCCAGGTCGTCGTGGTCGTCCATTGGATGACGAGTTTAGAGAGGAAGTCGTACCTATCTTTTGAACTGGGGGAAGGGGTTCACGTGTAGTTGAAGGGATGTTCCTCCACACTTGGCCATTCGTATGAAGGCAGGCAAAGAGCTCTTTGAACCTTCGGGAAACCTGTGAATATATGAGCTGGGGTAGAAAGGACGTCCCTTTATATTTTCAGTGCTGGTGATACAAGTTCCGAGGCATTTTGACTCGGGTTCATACACTCAGTTTCCAGGCGCCAAGATGCTGTCGGGCTGTGCCACAATAACAAAGCCACCTCGGCTATGCAGCTATGGCATGTCCCTGTAATGATCGTAAAAGTAGCGCAGAGGGGTATTAATTATTTGGATCACATGATATTTTCATGGGCTCGAATTCCGAACTATGACTTGGGTATTAGGTCAGGCAAAGGAAGGAAAGAAAGGCTTAAAATACCCCTTTCTGCCATCAAACGCCAACTTTCAAGTTGCTTGGAACCAAATGCATAGCCAGACAACGACGGCCAACTACTAGTCACTCAGCTCTGCCTCGACCTGCCGAAGCGAATTGGAAAATTCAGTAGAGTTGATTGTGATAGGAAATCAGGATGGCACTCCCGCATTCCATCTTCAAGATGGGCGACATTGTGCCGAAACTCGACACAAGGCTTGCCATAGTCCTCAAGCCATGACAGGATGTTTGAATATGCCGGCAAAATCGGCCTGACCTGATGTAAATAGGCTTGCTTCAGGGAAGACTATGACTTGGGAGGGAGCTGAGTTACCCCAAGGATTGTCATCAAGGTTCCAATAGTGAGAGTTGACAGCTGGAGGTTGAGTTCTTTCAAATTATGTTTCGCGATATACGGTCACCATTCAGATTCGTTGTTAAAATACAGTTATATGATTATGAGCTCAAGCAAATCATCTGCTTTTTTGTGCACTGTCGTTTCCGAGTCCCGTTCTCACTCTGCTATACTATAGATGATTTGCTCAGTGGCACTTGACCGGGGCTTGATTACGACTTCGAATGGCAGGGGAACTCTGCAACCAATCGGATCTATGAGTCACGAATTTAAGGCAAACGATCCTAAGAACGTACGCAAGAGCGCCATCAGTGTACGAAAGCTTGATCTTGATGGGAGTCCCTGTTACATCTTTAGGAAGAGCGATTTCAAACGTAGAGATGATAGAGGCGATCTCCAGGTACAGTATTTCCACCGCTAGATCTTTTCCGGGACAAATCCTGCAAGGAGATGATATTCATCAGTCGTCTCTCCCAAATATGAGAAGAATTTACCGTCGACCGAAGCCAAAAAAAAAAGTCGAGTGGATCAGGCAGATCGTAGTTAAATCTCCCATTCTTGATGTATCTTTCTGGTTTAAACTCCATTGGATTTTCGAAGATGTCAGGGTCGTGGAGCACAGCCCTACAGGAAAGAGGCAGCGTGTCAGACTACTTTCCATCGAGAAGCCCGTCGAGCTAGGACGCACCATGCATTACCGATGACAATGGTCCCCTTCGGAATGAAATACCCATCATAGTAGTCGTCTTCCATTAGTTTCTGCGGCAAAGCTATGGTACCCAAGTTGGCTTCAGTATCGACTAGTGGCAAAAATCCGTGGAGAGCGTACCTAGGGGTGTCACTTGACGCCATCTCATCACTTCAGCAATCAGCGCCTTGAGATAAATTAGGTCCTCTCTGTCACCAAAGTCAGGAAGGCGATCGGTGCCAACGACCCTGTCGAGCTCAGCCTGTGCCTTCTCCTGAGCCTCTGGGTACATTGCCATGGCCATAACAAATATGCTTAGTGCACCGTTGGTCTACCGCCACCATAGGTTACTGAAACATGGGTTGCCGAGGAGGCGCCGACACTTACTGAATCCACTCCCGCTTTGAGGTTTGGTTGTCACGTTATTAGTGATGGTCTACCTCGAGCATTGGAAGTGGTACATACCAAAATACGAGATACCGAGGGTGATGACTAAGTCTTCCTTGACCTCAGAATACTTTGGGTCGTCCACCTCTGGCAAGGTCTCAACCATTTTGGTCATTGCGCATGGCTGAATCTCATTCCTTTTCTACAGTTCGACCCCTGAGGTTAGATTTAGGGCTCGAGGATCCACTAGCCAAAACGCACCATTCCATCCATCGCGAAATTAAATGGCCGATCCTGGGCACTATAAGTTGCCTGTCGGTAGTACTCTGCCCAGCGTTTGAACCCTGCCCCTGGCATCCACGCCGGAATGTACTTGAGCAAAGGGATGCGGTCAACAAGAAAAGCTCCGGGCAATACGGCAGCCTGGAACGCGTAATTGACGTTCAAAGCTTCGCTGATGTGCGGGTCATCCTTTGACTTTGGGTCAAACCCATAGGCAATATTCATAAGAATACCACCGAGAGCACTAGATAGTTAATCGTCAATAGTCTAGGACGGAAACCGAAGACACATTCCGGCGCTTACTGATGCCTATGACTGTGCTGGTCGCTTGGAGCGCTCAGTAAATGACCCAAGAGCCTCTGAACGTGCCTCCTAATAATGGGATGATACTCGGAGATGATCGAGGCGTTGTAAGTTTGATGGAAGAATTTCCGTTGCCTCCTCCATCGTGGATCGGTTGATTCCATGAGTCCTTGATTGTTTTTCCAGTCTAATCTAAGAGTCAGACAGTCAATATTGGAACACAACACGCATGTAAGCAACGGGGCACAACGTACAGCTCAACCATCATTGTCGAGTATGGGCGTCCAGAATATATGATCGAGCGCTTATCGAGCAAGTCGCTGATCCTCTTCGACGAGTTGAGCACGAGCAGGGGCTGATTGAATGCTCGAAGAAAGATCATGTCACCTATTTTCACAGATGAGCACATTTTCCGTCGAAGGGTCCTCCCTAAATACCATATTTCTTCGCCAATTCATTGTAGACAACCCATGGGTCTTTAGTGGGAATTTCGAGCAGATTATGGATGATTGGATAGCCTGTTGGACCCGGAGGGTATGGCGCCGTTGTCGAACTTCTCTTTTTTCGAAGGAAGAAGGCGGCACTGTATAAGGCCAGGATCGAAAGGCCCAGCACTATAACGTCTTTGGCGGAAGGCATGGGAGAGAAGTGGCGTCCTACCATTAGAAAGGCAAAACCCTTTTAACGGCATGCGGTTGTTTGTGCACAGACCATGGTTAAGTGCTTCTTAGCCAAGACAACATGAACATTTGGAGGGTATGTATTCCCAGAAGAATCGGAAATATCCAGATATGGAGGAAGAAGCGCACCAAATGAAAGGAGTGGAAGGAACAGGGCTAGAGTGCCCACGACAATGTCATCAAGATCAGGAAGCCGTCCAAATTCGCTCACTGTCCCTCCAAACCTTACGAGACCATGGGATCTGATTCGGAGATAGTGCTCTGTCTTAGGTGAGCTAGGGCTGCTATAACCCAGCGCGGCTCGTTCTCAATGGTGGGCACGATCGAGTTGAGTTGAATGCCGGTGATCTTGAAATGAGCAGACTTTGAGGGCATCTTGATATGAAAAACAGATTATCCATTTCGGTTGGGCGATAGAACTCAAGTAGTAGGTGAATGAGAGTGATTTTGATGCCTAGTCTCCCTCTCTTCGGCACCAATCACCGTCTCGTCAGATCCGTAGGTCGTCCATCGAAGGGTCGTCGACGAAGTCGACACATTTGGGGCGATACAATCTCGCAGACGTGGCATACGCACCCCAACACGTCTAGTCAGTATACCAGAGTCACGATCACTATCAATCACGAGCGATAAAAGGTCTGGCTCGACTGTCAGATGGTTCACTGCATGCCCATTATCCCAACAAAACGCCGTATCGCAATGCAAGCACGCAAACGGCCCCGAGCGGGCGACCTCACACACCCCACAGCTCAGTACGGGTATCTTGAGACGATCAGTGAGATGAAATATGACCAGGTTAGCTTTCTCGCGACAGTACCCAAAATCTAATGGCAGTCACCCGTCTTCATTCAGGCGCCTGAACAGCTTGCAAACAATGCACGTTCCAAGCCACAATCTGCTAGGTTCGCATATTATGCGTAAATACGTGGGCATGTTGGGATTTCCGGGTCCATCTACTCAGAACCTGGGGATGATCGATGATCTTCGCTCGCTGTTCGTGGTTGTGAGGCGTGACGCGCCCCGGCGTTGGTTGGCGAAACCAAATAACGGCATCTGGTGCCACATTGATACCGCCATTACCACTTTGCTCACAAGAATCCATGGCCTCCACCACCCCCTCATTGTTACCCATTGGCGTCATTCATCCAGGAGAATATAAACATTCGTAGAATCGCTTTACTCCTAATTGCTATCATCCGTGCGTTGGTCTTTGCCGCTTTTTCGATTCGTTGGCACACTTATATATTCTCGTTTCTGGGCTCACTTTCTGTGGTCTCTTCCCCTGGGCACTAGCCCACACATCACTGGTGACTAATCCCTGTGTACTGCACTCCACCAGCCCATACGCTACTGGACACTAATCCTGCTTACTGCACTTGGACACCAACCCGAATCATCGATGCTATTTTAGAATGCCTTTCGGGAAGTCGTTCTCATGGGCTAACATCGACTGTCTCCATTTTTTTCTTAGTCCGGTAGCGACAGAGGATCTCCAGGGCTTTTCTCAGCGTGGTTTAACTAATGCGCCAGATCATTCGTCCTGCGTACCTTGGATCTGGCAGTTGTAACCTTTTTGAGCTCGTCAGCTTGGGGCGTTATAGCTCATCCATCTGTTGCACACCGCTCCTTTGATTGCAACACTTGATACGTTGCGAGAAGTGGGGTCAAGCGGGCGGGACCGACGGTCCTGGCACACAACCGTTTTTGCCTTGGTTCGAATTCCTCTGCGATTCTTGATTCGACTGAAACAATTTTTGGCAACTGCGGATCCCATTTAACCACCGTGCACTAAACCCTGCTTACCACCATACTACCACCGCCGTCCACCAGCCGGTTTTTATCGATGTCAGGAAATCGAGGCTATTGCCCTTCCTTACTTCCCGCAGCATAAATTCAGACTCTCCGAAAATCGGTAGTGTGTGACGACCTATCGACGGGGCAGTCTCTTTGACGCTTTCGCTAATATTCCCTTAGACTTCGGTTTTAAATCTGCGGCGGATGACGTGAACTCTGTTTAGCTCAACTCAAATACAACTCCGAACACGACTGGATGATGGGGTTTAAACTGGAAAATCAAAAAGCGAGGGACTGTAAGCCAACGCCTTGAGGAGTCCTACTCGTCTATCGCCTCTGTCGACAAATCCACCCTATCGGAGCACCCGCCTAGTCCGCAGGATACGTTGATCAAAGAGCCAAGGCCAAAATACAAGCGGAAATCCTCGAGCTCACTGTGTGATGTCGAGGACGCACCGGTTCCAAATACACCGAAAATATATCCTCGTAATCATGATTCGTCTTTCGAGCTGGAGACCTGACACGAAAAACTCAGCTTAAGTGTAAGCCGAACTTAGTGTTCCACAGAATCTTCAACTCCTTCCCAAATCCCCAGTGTTCATATTCTCCACGAAAGTAAATTCGAAAATTTCGAGTGTATGTGGGCGCCACGACCTCGCGATGGGCGGCGTTACATTTCAATGCCAGTGGCATCTTCCTGGATTGCATCTGTTTGCTCAGCTGTAGGATCGATCTAAGCGCTGAATAAACGCTGTGATGCGCCCAGATGTCACGCCTTGAACACGAGAAGGGACGGTGAACAGAGACGATGGTGATATGGGGTCTCCAAGAAAAGTAATCAACAATGGGAGGACCCCTTACTAGGTCATTCTTTGTTTGCTCTTGGCCAGACTCTGTTCAACGGTGCAAGAAGGCACCTATCCTAACGCCATAGCAGGCTGAATGGCTCTTAGCTTGAGTTGGCAGAGTAGGACGGGGAAACGTAGATCCTATTATTACACCAAACAGTGTGCATTGATGCTAACCATCTAAAACCGCCATCCTGAAAGATCGTTGTACTGTACAGTCTCTACTAAGATACTAAGAACGAGAGGCGATTCCCTGTGCCGGAAAACTCCGACCGGCATGCCCAACAGAGATTGCGGTGCCGGCCCGTTGGACGGGTAACTCTGCGTTGCCAGCCGTTGGCACGACCAACGGGACTAGCTTTGTCGACAGGAACGTTTACAGCAACGTCATATCAACGGGGTGCCAACGACTGGTCCAACGCTTGCGGCTTTGGCGGGAACCCAAGCTAGGCTGGCTTCCGTTGCCGAGCGCGGCAACAGCCTCCAACGGCGGGTTGGACTTTTCCGACAACTTTTTATTGGCGTTTTGAGATTGTCTTCCCGGAGCCGATCGAGCTCGATAACAACAAGAGCCATAGTCGGCCGTTGGGACGCAGCTTCCTCCCAACATCGTTGGAGTAGATCGTGCGCGGTGGTTGGCACATTTTCGTATCGATCTAGTCGCGGCCTTACTCCTGTCCCAGACGCTAGCTCCTCCCATAGAATAAAATTACTTGGGATATGATTATATGGTTGGGATAGCTCGCCTCTTCCGTCCAAAATCTAAACTATATCAGACTATCACTCAGTAGCAGACGTTCGGACGTACGTACGTGCAGCATGGTTAAGGCGAAGCTGAAAACTTCGGACTCGAAGGTTGGTCTGATGACGTAAATCGCCGACTCCTGTCTGAGCAATTCTGGAGCACAGTAGCGAGGATTTCTTTGCCCATCCTGTTCACTGGTAAATCCCGTCATTGACTCGAACTTGCTCAAACCAAAGTCGATGATCTGCACACGCCCCTCGTCGCTGATCATGATGTTATCCTAGGTAAGGAACACAGTGAGTATCTCTTTTATGGCGGCCGATCCTATCAATCGGCTCCCAGAATACTCACTGGTTTTAGATCTCCGTGTATGATTTGGTTTTTATGAAGATACTCCATCCCCTTTGCTGCTTCTAGGACCTAAAAGGGAAATGGATCTCGGCTCTAACGGCTCACTGGACCACTCAAGAGTAGAACGGCACGCACCATAGACCACCTGCTCTCTGGATGTTCGCTTGCGTAGTCGATGCATCGGTGTCGGATCGAGACGCAGACCAAGGCAGGGAGGTCATGGCCGCTAAACACTGTCAGCCCTCTAAACGGGCAGATGTTCTCATGATTTAGCAAGGACCAGACATAGCACTCCCTCACAAGTTTCTGTTAAACGGAGATGCTGAGTACACCAGGGACAACGGGCTGGGAGTCCAAGCTCACTCTGATAGCCGATGCCCGATTTTGAGACGGCGAATGAGGTCCATGCACATGTCTCAGGGCCTTGACAATAACCTGGACAAAGTCGACTACTTTAAGCGCCGTTGGGTACGAAGACTGGAGCCTCACGTACCTCTTCCCGTGCTCCATTGTTCGTGAAAAGTCCATAATAAACATCACAAGAAGGCTTCAGGACAGCAGGCCGGCTCTCGACTTGCACTTCAATGTGCTGCTCAGTGGCAGAACTCAACGCTTCAAGAATCAGCCCACAGCAGATAAGTGGTTCACGCACCAACTTTTCTAGCAGCCACTTGTCGTCAACAAGGTCAAACAAAAACGCTGTCTGGTGATCAGTGTTGTTGCACAAAGGAATATACACAGTGCGAAGGCAAGTTGCAAACAGCGCTTTATTGTGTGTGTAAAGGGCTCTCAGCACCCCTTCTAAAGCGGTAAGCATGGGCATGCTTCGGTGTGGGAGTGAGGTAAATCGACTCCACTAGCCCCCAAACTTATAGGCAGACCAGGCTGCGTGCCGCAGAAGAATGACATACAGCATTCATCTATATGTTTTGGGGACCCATTCAAATGTGCGTGATAGTCACTGCCGCTTTACTACCTTTGGGTAAATAGGCTCCAGATAGGCGTTCACCTGAAGCTGTGAACGCTTGACAAGGTTCTTCAGAAGGAAAGTTAGGACGCTTCTTACGATGTTCCGGGCCCATCGCACCCACTCGCACTGCCAACAAGAGCGCTTGGTCTGAATGAAGTATCCGATTCAACGGCTCAATTGAATTGAAAGAGGAAGTTTTGACGCCCGCTGAAGCCCTGCACGCCTATCCTGTGCATATCTAGCCGCTCTTGTGTATAGCCCAACTCTAGCGATCCTTTGAAGACCTTTGAGAAGGAATCAGCAAGTCGGATGTCAATTCAGAGTGACGGACCTGTTTCCATCGACAATAATATAGCGCCAGCGAAGCACAGCAAAGGACGGGGGCCAAAAGCCGTAACGAGTGGGAAAGACCGTTACCAGCAAATTTGGAAGTCCAGAAACGGCGCGGCCATTCGGCTTGAAATGAGTTGCGGTCCTTGGAGATTCAATCTGCCCTCTAGTAGCTACCTCAGGACAAGTGAAGGCGCACGAAACCGTTGACGCCACAGCGGTTGGGAGTTGAGGACCAGCTGCAGTATAATTAAGCCAGCAGTTCGTTGTGCCATTCACGATGACCCAAGCCAATTTTTTTGCTTTCCGGCCCTTTGTTGACAGTTCGAGCAAAAGCAAGAGCCATCAGAGGCTGCGGCATATGTTTGTTGGATAGGCCGATGATTTCGCTTGAATATTCTGGGTTAGCCGAAGAACCGCTGGCAAGGGCTGCTGCCTTCGCCTCCAGCTCCTAATACGGCCTCCGATTTCATCAGATGGAACCACCCTAACAGCAGCACGTATGTCAGGAGTGCTGCTCTCTCTTTGATCTATTGGAGCATCAAGTCGATGAAACTTTCAATGCTTGAAGCTTCGTTCAGAAGGGGCTGCCAGTGGAGCCCAAGGTATATTTCTGGTCAGCAGCGATCTGGGGTTTGTTGATGTGTTGCTGAAGGGCGCGTTACGACCCAGAATATGGCTCGGGCAGTCGCAAGTCGCATGATCGATCTTCATGTCAACCTGGCATTTTAGTGGATTATGTCGATGCCGCGGCTTCATACCGGAAATCGATTTGATCGTTAGGATTTTCCTGGAGGTCTCTTCGACTGTGGCACATGTCAGGTTCGGGACCACCGTCGTTTGAGGAGGAGAGTGAGATAAGTGATCTCCGCGCTTCGAGGCGTGGGATCGCACGACTGGTGGCACTGATCGATCTCCCAGGTGACTCCCGGGCGCCGGCCCGCACTTATTTGGTCACTGTCTGGCAGCGACCAAACATCGCGTCGCGATATTATAATTCAGCCCTCCGAGTCGTCTCTTGGGCGCGTTGGGCTCAGTTCAGCGCTCTTTTCGCGCGTTTTCGACGTCCACCACACCTGTATGCCATCCAGAGCCTTCGAATGACTAGGCTGACTTGCCTCTCAGGCGCTGGCTGGCCGTGATTGCGTTTCGGGCTGCTGGCACTCAGGTAGAGCGCAAGTATCATGTGCCTCGTGTGTGCTTATTCCCTTCCTTCCTGCATCTTACAACCGACGGGATCGCAGAAGTTATCCTCTCGTAAAGTACGGTAGGCTCAAGAACTCGGAGGGAGATGTCCGCCGAAGGGAAGCCTGAGAACGAATCAACTGTTGCGGCAGGATTCGTCCCAGTGTTCCTTCTATTCCTTCTGTTTCCTTCCTTCTTCTTCGGTTTGGTTTTTTCACAAGAGTGTGAATTCGTTTGGACCCTGATATCCCTCCCAAGTGTTGTATCCAACCTTTGGGGAATCCTTGATTTCCACCTCTGGGGGTTCGAACGGTTTGGTGTATCATGGCCCTGGCCGCTGGTGTGTTGCTTGGCACATCTATCGTCGTCTGCTCTTACTTGCTTACACAGCAACCTCTTGCCATTATCTGCATCAGGGATGCTTGCGATCGCGCGATTCATCACCATTACCTCCTCTGATTGCTCAGATAAGAGCGCAGACTCAACGTTCAGGTCTCAGACCCCAGCTCAACGACCACGATGCTCTTATCTCTGCCGTCTGATCCAAGGATAGTCGATCTCGGCGGCCACGGGGCTAGCGGCGACGAGAGAAACGAGGACAATTTCTCATCCTCGTCTCGATCTTCCCCGCCTCCACGGATAAGGCAAAATCCAGAACTCCACTCCCCACCAAGACTCCTCATTCAATCCCTCGGCGGCCCCGCCCAGCGCCTCCTTCTAAAGCTCATCACGTCTCTTGCAGAGCCGATGTGCAGCGCGCTCTGCCGTACCGACGTCGCAAATTTGCCCGGCTCCACGTCCATAGCGTNCCCCCGAATGCAACGCATCTCCTTTNCCCCCAAGCACCCGTCTTTCCCGTGCAACTTGCGTGTGGGGGCCATTTGGGGCTCGCCAAAGCCTCCATCGACGTAGCTCTAGATTATTCGTTGCTGTGTCTTGCCCACCGTCTAGCAGAGAATACCTTCCTAACAGAAGGAGCGTTTGTCAAACTCATTACCATTAGGTACGTGATTCTCTCTCCGCCAATAGAGCTCAAATTGACGTTGACTCTGAATGGACCCTTATAATCATGGGCTGGGCGCTCTGAATGATCAGAAGATGGGTGACAAGATATAACCCCCAACGAACGGCGGCAACATATCGCATGCCAAGACGCCGACTCCATCACCTTGCCCATTATTCCAGAGGAAAGTGTGTACCCTATCCTGGAATAGAACGACGAGATTTCTTGTTCAACAACTTGACCATCATTACTATCTTCCGGGAGGAGTGTGACTGGTCATTGCCGCCGGAATCATTCCTCAAGTAGCAGTACATTGTCACGAGGTAGCCAGCAGGCTATGTAACGCCGTCGCTGTTTGTTGGCAAATCCATTCTTTTGGAGGGTGCAGTCTCAACACCTATAGCACGGCCCGCGTCGCCAATATTAGGTCTGTACCTATCACTGCCGTTGGCATCTCTATCATGCTCGGTTGATACGCCATCGCGCTTCAGAGGCTTTGTAATGTACGCATACGCCCTTGTCGCCGTGGCACATATTGACTGCATTAATTTGAATGTGGGTATATGAACCAATTGAAAGAGTCATGATGAATCAGTGACGAGGCGAGCATGCACAAGAGGAAGCAAGGGGAAATGCCTGGAGTCCTGCCAGGCGGAGCAAGCGTGAGATACGATTGCGAAATGGGGGTCTTGAAGCGCCGAACGCCGGGAATGCTGCGTAGCACGACGCATCACAAGGCAAATCGGGACGAGCTCCAGCTGGCTACAGAGATTATAGGGATGCACGACTGTAGACTGGTAGTATTGAGGAGACATAATTTACGATTATGTTAGGGAGACACANGGGGGGAAATGAAAAAGTAACACAACGAAAAGTCCTACGAGCACGGGCAAGAAGACTCGTGGCGTTAGCCGTGGTCGCGTCTACATAAATTCAAATATCCGTTAAATCTGAGCAATGTTTTGCCCGAATCTAATATTGATACAATATTAATAGAATAGCAATAACTAAGTGTCCAGGCAGTCGCCATTGGATGATCGGGCTAGTTTCGCCAACCCTTAGATCGAACCCAAAGCTTGTAGGACCTGGTCAATCGACGGCCGCGACGAAGGGTCTTTGGTCCAGCATTTGGATATAGCTTTCCATGCTGGTGTCGAAATGCCTTTGTAGTCCATCTGTTCTGGCCATCTTCCCTTTAACACATGCGATTTCACCGCATACGGCGAGTGGCAACGGTTGAATGGCATGGACTCCTGGCCTCGACCATCAAGAATCTACAATGTCCCGCGCGTTAACAAGCTCCAACATCGCAATCCAACAATTCTTACCTGTAGGGCCGTCATAGAAAATGCATATGCATCCGTCGCTTTGGTGACGGACATGGACACGACGTCCTTGTCTCGTTCGATAAGCTCCGGGGCTATGAAACGATAGTTCGGATGGATGTCGGTGGTGAGACCTGTGCGGCTGTTTGTTTGATAGCGGCTGAGTCCTAGGTCGATGACCTTCAAGGTGCCATCTTCTGAGATACGGAAATTATCCTAGGCAATCCGTTATGTCAGCGAAGAAGAGAGGAAGTCTGATGGAAGAGCGCACGGGTTTGATGTCACCATGAACTACATCCCTCGAGTGCATGAATAATATGCCATTAGCAAGCTGCTGTACCTGATGATAGTTTTCTCGGTGAGCTAAGTATAGCTATTAAGAAGAAACTAGTGCGAACTATATGCAGCCTTGTTGGCAATGATAGATGCGCGTGCTCTTGAATATATGCAAGTGAGTCATGCTGGACATAGTCTGTGACGATCGCTGGGATGCCTGTTACAGCCTGATCAGGGCCGAGAAATACAACACCGAGAAAGTGATTGATGTTTTTGCAATCACTAGGCGAAATCGCTTTCCAGGCCTTGAATTCTCGATATGTGCGCTGAAGTACATGAATCCTCTTAAGCTTCGCCATCATTCGGCATTCCAAAAGATAACTCACCCGCACAGCCTTTTCAACTGTCACGTCGCCCCCTTCCCGGAACACCTTGGCAACGACTCTTCGCGACTGTCCCCGTATTTTCATTGTGCCATACAGAATAATGGTGTGAACTCGGCGCTCTGTACGAGCCGTCTCAAATGGCGCCTCAAGGACCTTTCAAGGGCAACAGAGATTAGAGAATAAAACCTCGGTCTGTTAGAGGATACATACATCGCCTTTGTAGATATCTTCAATTGCTGGCAAGCTAGACAGTGGGAGACTTGTTGGGGGAGGAGGCATGACTGACGGGTACACCGATTATTCCTTCAAATACCCAGGATTCCTGGCTCAGTTCGGTAGCCCCATTTCGAAATCGAAAAGACAAAGACCCGGATCTATCTTAGATCTCCGAACTCCGGTCTATTTCTCTTGATAAACATCACCTTAATGACCTCAGCGGATGATCACCGGCGGCGCCATGGAATCGTCTTCGCTTTTCTTGGAGAAATACAGAGTATTTGAAGTCTTAAGATGTTTTCGAGTTCTGATACTAAGACAGTAGAGCAGGGCTTTCGGTGATGTGCGATGTGGTCGGCTTCGGCATTCCGTCCGCAACGTGTGGATTCGGTCTGGGTGAGAGACGGATCTAATGGGGATTCATCTAGTAGGTCAGCATATGACGCACCATCTCGCACCATCAGATGCAACGTGGAGCTTTCGCAACCGAGATAGTTCGAGTACAAGCACAAGTCACCAATTGCAACGGTTGATTGGCCTCGACACTACACAATATTAGCATATACCAGCTTTGAGAACGTTGGACAGAACCTTGAAGCCACCCCAGTGGACAGGAACGAGCCACTGAGTCTATAATAAACCTGACTCATTGTGGGTGCTGAATTAGGCAGGGTCTGACTCGAGCATGCTTCCCAGCGTATCCAAGGGAAATTTTTATCTACTCACCGGTGGCAGTCGAAGAGCACGATTGAATTTGGTTGTTCAATTGTCCCTCGCTCTCCATTTCATGCAGACTCGTGTTTCGGGACTCGGATTGGAGACCGACCACCGCGAAACAAAAAAAATATTCACCTGAATTGCGGTCAATTTCTTTCAAAAGTGAACACCGGCTACGCGACGCCACTCCATTTCACGACAGTGGATGGTGCTCCCCTTGATTCTTCTTAATTTGGAGCAGCTGTAACCAGAATGGGCAAGCTAAAAAGGGCAAGTCCGCAAGCGCTACGTACCTTGATCTTCCTCGGAAGCGCCTACATCGAAGCCTATAAAGCTCCTTCAGTCATCAATGCACAACTCACCCTAAGGATACGTCGTCAGACACCGTAATGCACCCCTTCAAGAGGTCCATACTCCGTTACGAGTGAGTTCCGGAGTCATTTTGACTCGGGTCCTTTGCCCAAGGCGATGAGCGCAGTTGATCATTTCGGTTGGCAATCGGTTGGCGTTTCCGGCATGCCGCATTTTCTTCCCACCCGATGTCCTGATTCTCTCACGAGCCATTCTGGATTCCTGTTCTCGTTGGCTTGCGTCCCCTCGTTCCTGTATTCTTTGTTGGGTGACTAGTACACCGCTTCATTTAGGATCTGTCTCTGTCTTCCCTCCAGCAGAAAGCCAGTGCAGCAACATGATCTTTATCGCTAATACTCCGCCGTTGAGTCTTGACAAGCACGATTGACAATGGCACCATGGCTACAACTACGACAACAGGTATCTGGCGCAGTATTCGCGTGAGGTAGGAAACACGCCTTCACGGCCGGGCAAGATGTCTTCAAGAATATTGAAGGGTTGTTGATGGGTTTCAGAACGATGTGTGAGTGTGCTTATCTGAAGTGGTAGCAGCTGCTTCTTTTTTTTACCTTCTTGGTTCATGTTTTTATTTGGCGACAATTGGGCCAATCAAGACCCTTTTCCAAGCAATACTTGTTTCTTCTCTTTTCTCCACCGATTAGTATTGCGGGCTCCCCATCCTGGCCAGGGTCAGTGTGACGGCCCACGATGACACCTCCGATCGTCCTATCCCTGGCGCTGGCTCTACGGTGTGTTGTAGGAATCAGCTTCACATTGAAGCAGGTAGTTACGGAAAATTAAAGAAGCACCAACGGCAGCGAAGGAGAGGTAACGAGACGGCGCTGCCCATTCCAGACCCCTACTCTTCCTCCTAGTCCATTCTCAAGAATATGCTTGGCGCTTTCACCAACCACAATTGAATGCTTAAGCCTATGCCATTTGTCGGCGGCCGCCGAGCTTCACATTCTACCTACACACCTACTGAAATCGTTGAAGCCACAGAGACTTCGAAGATCCTTGTTGATGATATTGAGATGGAGATTACAGGATATCCAACCCACTCTTCTTCCCACTTGCTGAATCCTAATGAGGTTGCCGGTGATCTCGCCTTGTCCCTTGTTGTCTTTGTCGTACCTTGAGACTGCCAGTATGACAGTATGCATAGAACAATTTATGGCTTTCTATGATTGCGATCGCTCAAGTCATGAACACCCACTTATCTGAACAACAGAACACAGTGGCCGCTTTTTGAA
Source organism: Candolleomyces eurysporus (assembly GCA_027579435.1). Classification (NCBI taxonomy): domain Eukaryota; kingdom Fungi; phylum Basidiomycota; class Agaricomycetes; order Agaricales; family Psathyrellaceae; genus Candolleomyces; species Candolleomyces eurysporus. Next base: position 118,121 of record JANBPK010001041.1, read on the forward strand.
CCGTAAAGGAATGGGCAGGCCGATCCGACGTGAGGCTCGCCATGAGTTGGGGTGAAAAAGGGCTACCAAAGCGATGGGAATGCCGTTGAGATGGACGACGAGTTCTCTCAAGAGCGGATCAATTGTTGTGATATGGCAAGNAAAAAAATCGGGATGGTTTTTTGCCACTTGGACCGTAGTTGCAGATTACCAAAATTCGGTTCAGCGCATGCCACTGTCACCTCACCAGTTCGCCCCAGGCATTGCAGTCAATGAAGTATCAGGACAAGTTAGTCAAACCAATCGGGGTTTTGAAGTTTTGGTTGGCCTCTGTGATGTACACTATCTGGATAACCCGTATTTTGGTTACCTCTGTCGTAGGGCTCTTCTCGCGTTTCTCGTGGCGTCAACAATTCAGACCGTTCAAGGTGCCCCCAAAGTACGTTCATGTAAACATCCTTGGCATTCAACTCCTTACCTCTTTTCCTTTTGGCCGGAGTCCGTTCAACGGTGCAAGAAGCTGCTTATTCTAGCGCGATCGCTGGTTGAGTCCTCGCTGGCATGGCGCTTAGTCTGAGTTAACAGAGTGGAACGGGACAAAGTAGATACGTATCTACTTTGTCCCGTCCCATTACACCAAACAATATGTGTTGATACTATCTGGCTAATGAGGCCATTCTGAAAGATGGTTGTACAGTCTCCATTCAAAGTGAAAAGCGGTTCCATGGGGTCGTCCCAAAGCTGATCAAGCTCAAGCCCGACAACAACAAAAGCCCTAGTCGACCGTTGGGACACAGCTTCCCCCAACATTGTTGAAGTAGCCTCGTTCACCTGAAGCTATCGATTCTCGATAAGGTTCTCCAGAAGGAAGCTCAGAATGCTTCTTGCAGTGCTCCGGATCCGTCGCGCCCAATCACACCCCCAGCAAGAGCACTTAGCTGGATACGACTCGGCAACTCAATCGAATCGAAAGGGGTAGTGTTGGCGCTTGCTGAACTGGACACCCAGCCGGTCTTGTCTATAGCGCGGCTCGAGCGATGTTTTTTAGATCTTCGATACGAAATCAAGGGGTCAGGTTTCAATTCAGGGCGGCGAGCCAGTTTCTGTTATCAATTAATCTAGCGCCAGCCAAAGACGGACAACGGAGGGGGGCATAAGTCCCAACTAGTGGAGAAAGACCGTTCCCAGCAAACTTGGGAGTCCGAAAAACAGCACGGCCATTTGGCTGGGAACGAATCGCGGGCCTTGGAGACGGCCACCCTCCATCTGTCCTCTAATAACTATCTCAGGACGAGTTAAGGTGCACAAGACCGTTGGTGCCACAGTGGTTGGGAGTTGAGGACCAGCATGGGATTAGACCGACAGTTTATTGTCTCATTCACGATGAGCCATACCAATCTGTCTGCTTCCCGGCCTTATATGGAGAGTTTGAGCATATACAAGGGCTGTCAGGGGTTGTAGTATAGGTCTGTTAGGCACCGAGCATGCCCAATGGTCTCGCTTGAACAATGTGTATGACCCGAAGAAATGCTGGCGAAGTCTGGTGCCCTAGTCTTGAGCTCCTCGAGTCTACTATCAAATGGGACGATCCTAGCAGTAGAACGCGTGGCAAGAGTGCGGCGTTCTCTCTATAAATCTGTTGGAATACCGAGTCGATGAAGCGCTCAATATTCAATGCTTGAAGCTTCGTTCAGAAGGAGCCGAAACCCAAGGAAGTCAACGGCGACCCGCGCTTGGATTGATGTGATGCTGAAGGGTGCGCTGCGACTCGGAATATGCCTTGGGGAGTCCACAAACCTATCAACATGCCTTGAAACGTGGAGATCCCTCATCTTCACCCCCTTCAGGACGATGTTGCTACCGAAGCTCTGAAGATGGCATGTGCTACAGTCGTAGAGTCCTGAAGGGAAATACTAATGGTCAAAGTTTATTTCCGATACGAATCCGCATCATTAACATCACCCACCAAACGCCAGGTTGACATGATCAGCGAGTCGCGAGGATCCACGCCGTGACATGTTTACATGGCAAGATGACCGTCGGCAACAGGTCCTCGATCAACGAGGCTGTCGCCGGCTGCCGGCCCGCACCTAGGACATTGAGCCTCCATCAACTCCCGTCTCTCCGCTCAGACCAAAGCTTCTTTTTGCGCTTCTTCGACGCCCACCACTCGTCTTCCATCTCGGCCTTCGCATGGCTAAGCTGACTTACCTCTTAGGCGCAGCTGGCCGTAATGGCGTTCCGGGCTGCTGGGTCCCAGGTGAAGCGCAAGGATCATGTGTCTTGTGTATCCTTGGTCCCTTCCTTCCTTCGTCCTACGACCGACAAGACTGCAGAAGTTATCTTGTCGTAAAACACTGTAGGATCAAGAACTCAGAGGGAGGTGACCACAGAAGGTAAACCTGAGAACGAATCAAATGCGGCGGCAGGACTCGTCCCAGTGTTTCTTCCATTTCTTCTGGTTCCTTCTTCTTCCTTCTTCTTCCTGTCCGTTTGTGTGCAAGAGGGTGAACTCATGGGCCTTTTTATAAAGCCGTAAGTGCGTGTAGACACTCCAGGGAATCCCCCATTTCTCCCTCTGGGAATTCGAACCGTTCGGTGCAACCTGTATAATGGCTGACTGCTGGTGTGTTGCTTCATCATGGGTCCTTACTTGCTAACCCAGCGACTTCTAGACCCCATCAAGATCAGATATGTTTGCCACTGGGCAATTATGAATAGCATGGCTGCTTGCCGCATCCCCATTACCGACCCCGATTCCTCAGATGACAGCGCGGGTTCAGCGTTCAGATCTCAGGCGCCAGCTAAACGGTCACTATGCTTTTTTCTCTGCCATTTAATCCAGAGATAATCGATCTTGACATTCAAGGGATCAGTAACAACGAGAGGGACTAGGACCATCTCCCATCCCTGTCTCGATCTTTCCCTCGCCGCCGACNGCAATCTCAGCCACTGCCCGCCTCCAGGGGCAAGGCAAAGTCCACCATGGCTCCGCTTCCTAGGTCCCCTCGCAAGACTCCTTACTCAACCCCAAGTCGGCCTCGCACAGTGCCAACTTCTAGAGATCATCAGGTCTCTCGCTGAGCCGATGTGCAGCGCGCTCCGCCGTACCAAGGTCGCAAATTTGCTCAGGTGCATAGCGTGCCCCGAGCGCAAATCATCTCCTTTCCCTCGAGCACCCGTCGTTCTCGTGAACTCGCGTGTGGAAGCTATTGGAAGCCTCCATCGACGTAGCCTCAGATCATTCGTTGGCGGGTCCTGCCGCCGTATGTGGTGAAAGATACCTTCTCACCTTTCACTCCTATCCGCTCCGCTGGGATTCGAGGACCTGGGTGGGTTGACCCCTCTAGTGGGGAGATACAAGGAATGTTCCTGTCGAACTCACCACCATTAGGTACGTGGTTCTCCCCCTGCCAATGAAGCTCATTTTGACGTTGACCGTTCCGAATGGGCCCTTATATTGTTTCGCCGGGCGCGCTGTGGATGATTAGATCATTCTTTGAGCCAGCGCCACCACTTTACCAATTGTTTCAGAAAGTGTATACCCTTCCCTAGAGTAGGATGAGCACGAGATTTCTTAGTCAAGAACTTGACCATCTTTCCTAATTACTATCTTTCGGGAGGAGTGCGGTTGCATCGGGGTGACTCCTCGGGCAGCAACGTACTGTCAAGAAAGACCTAGCAAGTTACTCCCACTGCTGTTTGTTGGCAGATCCATTCTTCTGGGAGGGTATTTGAACACCCCTGGCATGTGAGGCGTCGTCAACGTCAGGTCTGTAGCCATCGGCGTTGCTCTTGGCATTTTCCATCATGGTCTGTTGATACGCTCTGTGAGGCCATCTCGGGAATGATGTGTGTAGAATATGGTATCAATCAATTGAAGGAGTCATGATAGATTAGTGAAGAGGCGAAAATGCACAAGAAGAAACAAGGCGAAAAAATTCGGAATGCTGACAGGCGGAGCAGGTGTGAGATATGATTGCGAAATAGGGGGTCTTGAAGCGCTGAATGCCGGGAACTTGAATGCTGCATCGCACGACGCAGCACAAGCCCAATCGGGACGAGCTCAAGCCAACTTCAGAGATTGTAGGCTGGCAATATTAAGGGGACGTGATGTATGATTATGGGGAGGTGTGGGGGGATGAAAAGGTGCCCAGCGAAAAGTTCTGCAAGCACGAGTAAGAAGACATATGCGGTCAGTCGTGCTTGTGTCTACATAAATAACTACGCTATAGATAAAATTTGTAGAAGATCAAATGAGCCATGAAAGAAGTGGTGAATAAGCAGACGTGACCGGACGTCGACCCGTTGAATCTGAGCAATGCCTTGCTCGAATATAATATCGATAAAATGCCAATAGGATAGCAATAATCAAGTGTTCAGGTGGTCGCCGTTTGACGATTGGGCTAATGTTGTCAACCCTTAGATGGAATCCAAAGCTAGTAGGACCTGGTCAATTGACGGCCGGGATAAAGGGTCTTTGGTCCAGCATTGGGATATAGCTCTCCATGCTGGTGCCAGAACGCCATTGTAGTCCATCTGCTCTGGCCATCTTCCCTTTAAGACATCGGATTTTACTGCAAATGGCGAGTGGCAACGCTTGAATGGCATGGACTGTTGGCCTCGACCATCAAGAATCTACGATGCTCCGGCCGTCAAGATGCTTCAACATCGCAAATAAATGATTCTTACCTGCAGCGCGGTCATAGAAAATGCATATGCATCCGTCGCTTTGGTGACGGACATGGACACGACGTCCTTATCTCGTTCAATAAGCTCCGGGGCTATGAAACGGTAGTTCGGATGGATGTCAGTGGTGAGGCCTGTGCGGCTATTTGTTTGATAGCGGCTGAGTCCTAGGTCGATGACCTTCAAGGTGCCATCTTCTGAAATACGGAAATTATCCTAGTCAATCTGTTGTGTCAGTGAGGAAGAGGTAGAGTCTGGAAGAAGAGCGCACGGGCTTAATATCACCATGAACCACATCCCTTGAGTGCATGAACAATAGGCCATTTGCAAGCTGCCGTACCTGGTGATAGGTTCTCCGGTGAGTTAAGTATAGCTACTGGGAAGAAACTAGCACGAACTATATTCAATCTTTTTTGGAATGATAGACGCGCGTTCTCTTGAATAAAGTTAAGTGAGTCATGCTGGACATAGTCTGTGACGATGGCTGGGATGCCCGTTACAGCCTGATCAGGGCCAAGAAACACAACACCGAGAAAGTGATTGATGTTTTCGCAATCACTAGGCGAAATTGCTTTCCAGGCCTTGAATTCTCGATACGTACGCTAAAATATCGTAAATCCTCTTGAGCTCCAGAATCGTTCCGCATGCAAAAAGGTTGCTCACCCGCGCGGCCTTTTCCACTGTCACGTCGCCCCCTTCTCGAAACACCTTGGCAACGACTCTTCGCGATTGTCCCCGTATTTCCATTGTGCCATACAGAATACTGGTGTGGAATCGTTGCTGCTTATCGCTCATCTTGAATGGCTCCTCGAGGACCTTTAGAAGGTGGTAAAGATTAGAGAATGAAACCTCGGTCTGTCAGAGGATACATACATCGTCTTTGTAGATATCGCCAATTGCTGGCAAACTAGACAGCGGGGGACTTGCTGGGGGAGGAGCCATGACTGGCAGTCCACGCATTTTTTCCTTCAAATACCCAAATACACGTTTTGTTGGCCACCCACGCCAGCTTTTCCAGCTTATCTTGGTACCTCGCCGTTTCCCCATTCCGAAATTGAAAAGACAAAATCTCGGATCTAGTGCTTTCGATCTTCAGTCTGGTCTTCTATTTTTGACAAGCATCGCCTAAATGATCACGGAAGAGTACTGGTTCGGCTTTAATTCTCCTGAGAGGAGAAATGCAGAATAATCGAAGCCTCAAGATGTCTTTGAGCTCTGGCACTAGGACATTAGAGCAGGGGCTCTCGGAGATCTGCAATGTCAGTCCACGACAACGTGTGAATTGAGCCCGCGGATGATAGACAGATGTAGTGGGCATTGATTCATGTATCAGCACGTCAGCATATCAATCTCACCGACTAATCTTGCCCCATCCGTCCCTGAATTCGCAACACCCTAACAATCGCAACTGCGGAGCTTTCGTAAGTGGAATACCTCCAGCACAAATCACTAATTGCAATGGTTTAATTGGACTCGATACTAGACAGGACTAGCATTTACCAGCTTTAAGAACGTGGCAAATCGGAACCTTGAAGCCGCCCACCCCAGTGGACACCGAAAGGATGCTGATCCACTGCATTTCTGGCAATCCCGGATCGTTGTAGGGCAACATGCTGATATGTATATCCGATGATATGATAAATCAGGGGTCGAGCATGCTCCCGAGAGTATCAAAGGGAGATTTCCATCTGTTCACCCGTAGCAGGTCCAAGAGGGCCATTGAATTCCCTTGCTCTCCATTCCATGTAATCAGAGAAACGGACTTCTGTTTCACGAGTCGCGCTGGGTCTCGTGTTTCGTGACGAAGGAGTTGGCGATAAGGAACGAATCAATGGAAACTGACTACCGCGAAACAGAAAAAAATTATTCATCTCTATTGCGGTCTATTTCTGTCATAAGTGAGCCAGCTGCACATAGGCCATTCTGGCACAGTTCTTGATTTGGAGCAGCTGTGACCAGAAAGGGCAACCTCAAAAGGGCAAGTCCGCGAGCGCAACCTTGATCCTGCGAAGCGCCGATATCAAGCCTACAGAGCTCCACCGACCAACGTCGTCAGACATCGTCGATAACGCACAACAAGTTCCCGAGGCATTTTGACTCGGGTTCTTTGAGTCCTGAGCCCACGCCAAGACGATGAGCCCGGCTGATCAATCATTTTCTTCCCTTGTCCTGATTTGGTTGCATCTCTATTCCTTGCTGGGTGTCGCCACCTAATCCAGGATCCCTCTCAGCCCTCTCTCCAGTAGAAATCAGCGCAGCAATATGGTGTTCATCGCCAATATTCCGCAGTGTTAATTCTTGAAGCACGGTTGACGATGACAATGGCGCCCCACTTACCACGGCTACGGCTACGACTCAGGTGCCTGGCACGGCTTTCGCGTGAGGTAGGCAGCACGCTGTTGTCGCGAACATGGGAGTATTGTGGGAGGGTTTTTGGAATGATGTGTGAGTGCGTCCACAGTACCTCCCGCGCTTGGGGGGAACTAATCGTGCATCTCGCACTAGGCGCCCCGCGTCGGGTTGTTTTAACCCGACGCGGTCACCCGCCCAGCCGGTTTGCCAAACCTCGGCTGGCTGGGACTGATAGCCCGTCTGACTGGGTGCAGTCGGGTTATTGGCGACGGGTGAATTCCTCGGGATCTTCACCCGATTTTTGTTACAAACAATCCGCCAGGGCCAGGTTGTTTTGCCTCATCTTGTGGGTTAAATTAACAGGTAGTTGCGGGTGAGTTTTACCCGTAATTCTGGTGTTTTGAGCTCGCTTTACGGGGTTGATATTCCAGTGGGGGAGTGAGTGGCTGACGGGTGAATTCAGCCTGCCTCACAGGTGGAATTAATCCGCCGTGACGGGTTGAATCAAATCGGTTTATAGTGATATCAAATCATGCTGTACGAGCGATTATTTATTGAATTCTAGGTATATAACTGCATTCATAACCAGTCTGTCTCAAAGAGGGAGTAGAAGACCGGTATCGTGTTGAAATATCGTCTCGAAGCTAACCGAAAGCTCAGAGGTGTTGTTGCAAGGGCGAAAAATAATAGATGTACAGGGTCAAAAGAGTGGGCGGTAGTTGATGAGGGAATCTACGAGCAGGCTGAGTGATTTAGCTATCGTAGAAGCCATGAGGAAGATCGTTATACTTGCGAGCATGCAGGGTGGCCTCCTGGTGTCCGTAGATCATGGGCTCGTGTTGCTTGACGACGTGCCAGGTCGACCTCTCCCATTTACTCCTGATAGTGCTTGACTGCTTGCACCTCAGTCCTGTATATCATTCAGAGTCAGCAGTTATGAAACAGGTCGTAGGATGGAACAAACCATGGCTCGTCCTTCCAGTCGCAGGCACCTAAGCGATATTCCCAAATTGTAGAGGGGTCTCAAGCTCCCAAAGTGCTTCTGCTTGCAGCACTAACAGTGGGCATCGCCTTGCTCATTTCCCAGTGAGTGTGCCCGCCACTGTCTGGGCGGTGACCTGTGGCGGTAACGCAGCGGGCTCGGTGCGGACAAGACAAATCGGTGGTGGCCATGGCAGGTTCTGAGTGTTGGGGATGTTGGCCATAAAGGCGGGTTGTGACATGTTCGATGGAAGATAAAGATTGGTATTCGATGAGAGGAAGGACGGAGTTGTGGTTGACGATCGTTCGCCGGTTATTTGTACTCGCTATTTGGCCAATATCGCCCGCCGAAATTTTTTGCCAAGTCCTGGCCGTGCTGCAGTGTCGTGCTCATGAAGATTAGTGCATTTCAAAGGTAGTTTATCGCTGTAAGCTTGGGACACATTGGTGGTTAAATTGGAGGCACGATCATTCACCCGTTAGTCAAGGAGAAATACCCTGTCAGTCCAATAACCCGTTCCCCAATACAACGAAATCCCGTCTCACAACAGGGAAAATTAACCCGACTGATAACCCGCCATCTATTTCGAGATTCACCAGCAGTGAGCCGCCAAACGGGTTAAATCCGTTGCGCGGGTTGCTTTAACCCGACGCGGGGCGCGTAGTGTCGATGGAGTGCCCATTGTCTAGGCGGTGCCTTTCCACCGCAATCCATGGTGCGAGCTAGGTTCATCCGACTGGTCTTCCAGTCGGCGAATGATGCAACTCGAGTCCATGTTGTTGATCCCCCCTCAAAGTCAGTTGAACCAACCAAGCAGGCTTTGGTGTTTTGGTTGGCCTCCATGTGAAGTGCACTATCTGGGCGAGCCACACAAGTGTTCGAATTATGGATCGAAATACGCTTGGCATAGACAATCGTTGTTACAATTCACGTACACGTTCATGAGCTCAAGTCAGACCATTCACTCTTTTTTGTTCACCATCGATTTCCAAGGCCCACTCTCAGTCAGCTAAGTTATGGATGATTCGTTCGGTCGCACTTGACCGAGGCTTGAGTACGACTTCGAATGGTTGAGGAATTCTGTAACATATTGGATCCATGAGCTATGCATTCAAGGCAAACGGCCCTACGAGAACGTACGCGAGAGCACCACCAATGAACGAAGGTTGGATCTTGATAGGTGTGCCTGTTGCGTCTTTAGGAGGAGAAATTTCAAACATAGAGAGGAGAGAAGCGATCGCCAGGTATAAAATTTCCATCGCTAGATCTCTTCCGGGACAAACCCTGCAAGGAGATGGCATTGATCAGTCAACTCTCGAGAACTTGGGGAAGAACACACCGTCGGCCAAAGCCAAAATCAAACTCGAGTGGGTTTACCAAGTCGTTATTGAAGATTCCATTCTTGATATATCTTTCTGGAATAAATTCCATTGGATTTTCGAAGATTTTAGGGTCGTGGAGCACAGCCCTACAGGAAAGAGGCTGCTTATTGGGCTGCTTCGAAAAGAGTGTTGAGCCAGGACGCACCATGCATTGCCGATGACGATGGTTCCCTTCGGGATGAAATACCCATCATAGTAGTCGTCTTCCATTAATTTCTGCGGCAACCCTGTGGTACCACATACCCAAGTTGGCGTAAGTACCAGCTCATACAGACCAATGTGTAATATACCCAATGGTAACACCTGATGCCATCTCATTGTTTCGATAATGAGTGCCTTGAGATAAATCAGGTCCTCCCTGTCACCAAAGTCGGGAAGGCGATCGGTGCCAATGACTCTGTCGAGCTCAGCCTGAGCCTTCTCCTGAATCTCCGGGTACATCGCCATGGCCATAATAAATTTGCTTAGCACACCGTTGGTCTGCCATCACCGTAGTCCAGTGAAAGACGGATTGCCGAGTAGGCATCGACACTTACTGAATCCACTCCCGCTTCGAAGGTTAATTATCTTGTTATTAGCGGCGATCTACCTCGAGCATTGGAAGAGACACGTACCGAAATACGAGACACCCAGGAAGGAAAGCAGATTGTCCTTGACTTCAGCATACTTTGGGTCGTCCGAACCCGGCAAGGACTCAACAACCTTGGTCATTGCGCATGGTTGAACTTCGTTTCTTTTCTACAGCTCGACCTTTCAATGTTAGGTCTACGGTGAAGGATCCACCTGCCAAAACGCACCATCCCATCCATCGAAAAATCGAACGGCCGGTTCTGGGCATTATGAGTTGCCTTTCGATAATACTCCGCCCAGCGTTTGAATCCGGCTCCTGGCATCCACGCGGGAACGTACTTGAGCAAGGGAATGTGGTCGACGAGAAAGGCGCCAGGCAATACGGCAACCTGGAACGCGTACGTGACCTTTAAAGCTTCAGCGATATACGGGTCATCCTTTGACTTTGGGTCGAACCCATAGGCGATATTCAGAAGAATAGCACCAAGAGCGCTGGGTAGCCGATCGTCAATAGTCTAGTACGGAACCGGAAGACACTGTCTGGCGCTTACTGATACCTATGACTGTACTGGTGGCCTGGTGTGCTCAGCAAATCACCCAGGAGCCTGTGAACGTGCCTCCTAATAATTGGCTGATACTCGGGGATGATTGAGGCGGTGTAAGTTTGATGGAAGAATTTCCGTTGTCTCTTCCACCATGGATTGCTCGATTCCATGAGTCCGAGCATGTGGCCCCAGTCCAGTCTACAGGCCAGAATAGTCGTGATTGAAGAAGAAACACGCGCAAAAAAATGGATTGCAACGTACAGTTCTATCATCATTGTCGAGTATGGGCGTCCTGAGTATATGAGCGAACGCTTATCGAGTAAGTCATTGATCCTCTTCGGAGAGTTGAGCACGAGCAGGGGTTGCCCAAATGCTCGAAGAAACACCATGTCACCTATGTCGTACAGTTCAGAGTATATTCAGTTGCAGAGTCTTTCAAACGCACCATATTTCTTCGCCAGTTCAGCGTAGACCTCCCATGGGCGTTCATTGGGAATATCGAGCAAATTATGGATAATTGGATAGCCTTTCGGACCTGGAGGATATGGTGCTGTTCTCCGACTTCTCTTTTTCTGAAGGTAGAGGCCGACACTGTACAGGGACAAGATCGAAAGGCCCAGCACGATCACCTCGTGGGCGGAAGGCATGGGAGAGAAGCGACATTTCAGAACTAACATAGCAGTGCCCCTTTAACGAGATCCAGTTCGTCGTGCACAGACCATGGTTTGATGCTTAGCCAACATAACTTGAGCTTTTGGAAGGCATTTATTCCCAGAAGTCAGAAAGACGTCCAGATATGGAGGAAGAAGCGCACCAAACGAGTGGAGTGGAAGGAACAGGAGTAGTGAACCCACGACAATGTCGTCAGGATCAGGAAAACGTCCCAATTCGCTCACTGACCCTCCGAACCTTACGGGACCATGAGATCTGACTCGGAGATTGTGTTCTGAGCGATATTTGTTCACAAGGGGCCTGTTTGTGAGGCAGAAAGGCTGAGAAGTAGTTAAAAAAGGTTTAATTCGTCGTGATCGACCGTTAGATGACGTGTTTGAAGAGGAAGCGGAGCCAATCCTTTAAATTNGGGGGGAAGGGGTTCACATAGTAATTAGAGACATGTTCGTAGAAAGAGAGGTCCCTTCGAACCATCGGGAAACCCGTGAATATGAGGTGGATCATACGGTCAACGTTACCCCTTTTGAGCACGGGCAATATNAAAAATTATATGGGACGCCTCGGAAGCACCAGAGTAGCAAAGCGTTAGAGAGCAGGCAGCAGACAGTCGGAGAGAGTGCGTGCCACATCCATCATGTGAAGAACTCCTATCACGAGTTGTGTTGTTCTTGAAAACCTTCCTCGGCAACAGTTTCGACGGTCCATGGTCAACACGGCAAGTGATGCTTCATATCAAATGGATTCCCTGTCGTGGTGAAAGTTGTGGACTACAGGGCACTTCCTTCAGTTTTGAGAGAATGTCCAGGAAGCGGCGCATTCGTGGCATCGACCGAGAGGCGCTTCGGATGCAAAGTGACTGCTTGCCCAAAGATTATGGGCTATAAGAAATGCAGCATCGCCCGAAAGTAATGACTTTCACATCAAAAGCTCTTACAAGTGGGAGAAAAATAACCAAGTACCTTGAGGACCAACTGCCACTCGATCGTCCTCGGATCGGTGATACTTCCTCACATACTGTCAGAGGTCCGCAAGCTTTGCGGTCCACCCATCACTTTCACTTTTCCTGTAGGTCATAGCACTGCCAGATCTGATGTTTGCGAGCCCGTCGGCGCGTACAGACCTTGAGCAAGATGCGTCTTTGAGCCCACAGAGATTTGGGCTTTCCCATAACGGACTGTTGAAGAACTTGCAGCGGCACTCCCCCGACAGACGTCAACGCTAAAGAGGCGACACCGAACATTGAGAGAAGACGGAAGCCCTACAAGCTGCGGTGATGACATATGGAGACGTTGTGGGCTAGCGCCTGATGAACAGGTGAGGGGCACATCGGTGCATAAGAAAAAGAACTCACGAATCATCGTAGAGCAGTAAACTCCAAAGGAACCTCTTCGTCGCGGCCCTCTCCTCAGGCTCTCTCATATCCATCCCAATAGTTGCTCTAAAAAGGTCCTTGGGATCCCTTTTTCCGAATCTGTACCATCCAGCCCGGACCAGACAGCTCCGTCAATCTAGTGACCAGGATCGGGGATTCGGGTGGTCGAAGTAACGTGTACGGACGCGCAATGTCATACTCGGAGCTCAACAGGAGGAGCTTCACAATCGCACGTTCCAGGCGAGCTACCTCGTAGATATTGAGCAGGGTCGAGTTGGGTCGAATGCCGAGAGTAGGGAAGTGGTTTGTTGTTCAACCGGGTGTGCTTTGAAGGCCCTGAACTGTCAGGCGCTCTAGAAGTTGGAATGGGAAGTAGATTACACGTTCCTGTTGAGAGACAGATTTTGAGAAGCAGGTGACAAAGTGACTTTGATATCTAGTCTCCTCCCCTCCCAAGCACCATCCCAGTGCATAGCCGGTACCAGTCGAAAATGAAGTCGGTACAACCCGGCTCTGTTTAGCCAGTCGAGCAGCCTAAAAACGGTGAGCCTCCCACGCCAAAATCTGCTTGTATCTTGGGAAAGTGCCCTCACCAAAATTTTCTGAGAGTTCTGCATAGATGCTGAGGTTGAGTTTTCTCGTCCAGACCGTTCCGCCTCTGTTTGGAACGAAGGGCGATCAAACACTAACAATGCCGGAAACTCCGGCTGACGGCGCCGATCATGCATGGTTGCCACAAGTTCTAGCCCTTCACCGACGGACATCGAATAAGCGGCGTGTCGACCACGTCGTCAAATAAATAGTCATACCGTTGTGAGAACGGATAACCTCCAGAATCTCTAAGTTATGCGTAATGGAAGAAAAGAATACCAGAAAAAAAATCTTGCGTTGTAACGTCTGAGACGGTCCGGACATGCCTACAAGCGAGAATCTACTTGGGAAATTGGATGCTTGTCTCTCCTTTGAATCCGACGGAGCTCAGCGTCAGAAAGAGCGATAGTTGGTCGATTTGAATGGCGGCTCAATAGCCGCTTTGGTCTGACTATGAGTGTTGACGAGCAGCTGCTCCCAAGGGTTGGACGAAATCGACCGATCTAATTAGCGTCTTCCACCGGAATGTGCTGTCGTCTCGCTCAGCGTATGTACTCAATAATTTGAATTATTGGCATTGTGCACGATCGACTCTCATCTCTGCGAATGTTGAAGCGGCTTTGAGTCTCTTCCGAAGCAGCTCTCCGTCGGCTGGCATCTAACAACATACAAGGTAGTAATTGGCGGAAAGTGGGTCGATGCAGAAGTACGCAGGGAAAATGTCTGAGGCATCATATTTTTGCTCATAAACCTTTCCTTCGTTGTTGATAGATTGACAACACATTGTAGAGTGCTCGCCGCCATACACTGGTGTAGAATTGTATTACATGTGCATACCGATTCCAATACACCGAAAGTACATATACAACGACATGGGTTATTGAGTTGATTTTTACAAAGTTCAAAATCCGTACGTTTCCATTTACGTGGGCCAAGAGACAACACCGTGCTAACCTATTCGTCACCCTCAACTGGGATGAACTGCCAGGCAGGGAGTGGGAAGCTGGAAGGATAGATCGGGTAGCTCTTTGTAACGAGCTGTTAAACCAAATTAGGTCAGTACTAGAGTCAAGAGACGCGGGATTCTTGCAGACTCACATGGAATTTGTCGGTGGTAACAGCAGAAATAACGCCCACAAGTTTGGTAGGAACAGAGATCCTAAAGAAAAATCCAGTTAGGGCGATGCGGGAAGTCTTAAAGGGGTACGTACACGTAAGTAGCTTTGGTGGGATCTCCACCACCGTCAATAGACTCCTCAATGTTCCAGTTCTTGATGGAAGGAGTGAAGAGGACAGGGAGGTCNGGGGAAAGGGAGGATACCCTCCTCTTCGGCTTCCTTATCGGCCTTGAAGTCGGCCTCTCTAAGAGCAGCCGGTTCAAGTCCCTCGGCTTCGATTTTCTTGCGCGGGATGCGGCCCCAACCAGGGAGGACAGGTCCGATACCTTGATAGATGCCGGAAGGTTTAAAGCCTGGCGCAGTGATAATATATTGATCGTTGTTATCGGGGGCAAAGGCAACCTGCCACTGTTCAGATTCGATGCATTAGTAGAAGGGAAAGCTCTTCAGAAGAAATTACATACAACGCGGACACCGCGTATGTGAGGGCTGTCAGGCAGAGCCAGGACTGGGCTGGCAAGATCTACGCCCACAGCTTGGACACCACCAACAAAGGGCGGGACCACATGAGGTGGGACGTAGTGAATCCGATAGAGACCGGGCTTGAGAGGCATGTTGATTGCAACAGTAGAAGAGTACTGAACAGAACAGCGGTGGTTGGCTCGTTTTGCTCGAGAACAAGTGATCACTTTTATACGTTTTGGAAGATACAGTCTTCCGTCGCAATCAACCTTTCGTGGATTTTAGAGCCGGTGATACCAAAGCACCGTATTCTATACTCGATTGGTGTATTGCTCAGAATTGGGTGAAGAACCAGACGTAGAGCCCATGTGAGATTCATTGCGGCTTTGAGAACCATTCCGCCTGACATTAATAGGGTCCCATGGCGGTTTACTGTTTCTATATCTGTCGTCTGAATAGATAGACGTTGATCCTCCCACGAGAAAGGGGAGGATTGAAATGGCATCATGGTGCTACTCCTTTGCAAGGCTCCACCGGCAGTTTTGGAATGGATACAGAGCATTCTGACTGGAGGGCGCAGAGACCCGGCAGGTACAATTTTGGGAACCTGTAGCTAGAACCACTGCGTCTCTTCTCGACCCCAACTTCAAGCCAGATATATGTTCAAGTTCCCTAGCGGGCTCCATTGAATCCGCCACAGCTCAAAGGACTGGTCCATATTCTTGCCAATTCCAAGCAGCAAATTGGGGTTGTCATCCGATTGAATTGGGCTGGGACTGAATCGCCACCCCCTGGTGCCTCGGCGGCGGTGACAGGCTTCGGCCGGGAGTCATATGCCAGGTGTTAAGTCCCCATCAGGCCTCTTGAGGTCATCGCGGGTAGCTAAATTGGAGACTTCAGAGCATGAGCCACGAGCCATGAGCTGCAGACCAAAACCAGAACGAAGGCGAGGGAACGAGATTGGTGGCCTGGGCCTCGTGCTATCGCATGATTGTGAAGCTATTCTCAGCGGTGTACATAACGAGTCACGCCATGGCCCTTTGATGAATGTGAGGACAGCACCGAGCTTTATCGAACTCACACTATTCTCATGAGCTTCAACTCATGGTGCGGACGCTGAGCCAGGGGAAGAAAAGAAGAAGGAAAGAAAACAATGTCTTGGACTTCTCGTGCGAGTCATCAAAGGTCGACGCGGCAGGTTCCGCTTGCGTGATTGACTCGGACACAAGGAATGGGCCCTAAAGCTCGTTTTACACGGTAAAAGAACTGTCCCTGAGGTGGACTCGGCAGGCACGAGTAAAGGAGCACCATAAGCAGGACTCGGATATCGACTACAGATCAATTATTCATCTGCCTCCACAGAATCAGAATCGTCATCCACAGATTCAGATTCGTCTTCCACAGGCACAGGTTCAAACCGCCTCCTACTAGAAACGAAACCTAGTGCAGACTTACACCGAACGAACCCAGAAATACCGTGCCAAACAACTTCGACCAGAACACCGGGCTTTTTCGCAAACGCGACGCCGTTCAGGTCGAGTTCACGAATGTACTCGTGAAACGAGTCCGCTGTACGCCGCAGCCTCATCAAAATGGAAGGCCCACGGGACCATTGCGGCGTTTGACTTGCGGGTTGCAAACGGAGGGTTTGAAGGTGTGGAAGGTGCTCTGCAATACGGACGAATAGGATGGACTGTCGAACAAACAAACGACGTCAGAGATTTCAATGAGTCTGAGTTGAAGGAGTAGCTCACTAAATCCACTGAGTTTGCGCCAGTATCTGGATTAAACAAATTTAAAAGCGCCAAAGTGCGCAGCGATGCACATTTCAAGACACTTTCCAGGTATTCCTCCGTAACTGACCACAACTCGAACGACATCATTTCGAATGAAAGATGCTGAAGAGATATTCGATGGCAAAGTAGAACTTCATGGAATAGTTTTCTGGGAATATCAGGAGTAATATCTTCTAGTTCCCCACACAGATGGAGCTCCTCCAGGCCCACGTAAGAGGTGAGGTAGCAAAGTACAGCCAAGCCTGGCGATAGGTATATTGTTAAATGTTGGAGTTGAACGCCTGCTTGGGCGAGGGCGTCCCAGAAAGACGGGAGGCCTTCGTGGTCACCCAGGATATCGAGATGGGTGAGGGTGTGAAGGTAAGGCACATGAGTCGACCTGAATATTAGCCCTGGGCGCGTCACGATCAACGTTTTCAAAGTAGGAACGAACAATGGAGCTTGATTGAGGGCATCTTCAAATACCCTGTCAATGCCGGCGGGGGGATACTGTGCTTCAATACTTGACCTCCTCGTAGCGTAAGGCTGGGTAAGAGGACGAAGTCGGAGTTCTTCGAGAGAAAGTGATTTTCCAACCCAACCGCCCACTACTGTTAGAACCGATGGATGGACAGCCATCCCATCGACTTTGAGAATGCGTAGATTGGAAGGGAAAACGTCGATAAGGAGCTGCTCGTCAAAATTCAACGCCCCAGAGAGTGCCATATGGAGTTCTTGCAAGTTGGGCAACTGTGCCAGAGATCGAAGCACGTCCAAGTACGGCGTATTGGTGATAATCGAGCCAAAACTGAATTAAGAATCCCTCCGATGAGCACAAATTTCTTGGGAAACACTTGAACCACTCACTCTGCGGACTCAACATTTTTCAGAGACAGAATGGCTGGTACAAGCCACCTACTCTGGACACCTCGAATGACTTCTTCTTCTTCTTCATCCACAAAATCCGAATACAGTCCGGGTTGTGACCTAGTAGGTATCATGGGAAGGAGCCACGAGATGTGTAGCTCCTTTGTCCATCGCGCATTGGCACTTGGCAACGGGTTGAGATTGTCGCTACTGGATCCCGCCAAGGCTGGCAGTTGACTCTGAAGCCTAGTTGCTGCACTTTTCCGACTCATGGGTATTGTCAACTTGTGAAAGACGATCGGCCCCGCTAGCTCGTTCATTGTGTTGCTTACGAGGCGCAGGCAGCGCAGAGCCTCGAAGTCGTAGTCGAGCTGCTCGACCTACGTGGGGTAAGACAACGAGGGCATTCAAAATGAGGGAGACTTACCTCTTCGACTATGAGACCAAGAACGTCGAGTGGCAGAGTCCCAGTACGACTAAAAGCGCCTGTATACATTGTCTATCTCGTACATCAAAGAGAGGGAAACGAAGAGAATCATGCGTAGTGCCCTTGGCTCAGTTGAGCTTATATAGCGGCCGACTTGTCGTAACTTTCCCTAATCTAGCCTTGACGCACCTCGGCCAAAATACAGCTCCCACCCAAAGAGCACATTCGCAATGGCCCCTAACTGACTTCTGCTCGTAAACAGCTCGAATTAAAGGGTCTTACTGTCAACTTATGTGTGCTGCTTGTGATCTGACTGTCGAGCAGGGACAAACAATTCTTTAGATAGCCGCGCGAAAAGGGGATTTGCCAGGATGAGATGCGCCTGTACCCGAATACCCTCACCCAATCGGCCGGGATGCAGTCGAGCAGCAAGCTTGGTTTGATTTAGTCAAAACGTCCTGCAATCTGTGTGGTACGAAAGCATGTAACACGATGAGAGGGTAAACCATATCGGAGCTCGGCGAACGTCGACACGGTAAATGTATGATATCGCAGCCGGGGGTAACGCTAGAAACAAAATAACGATGCATATGTATTTGTCCATGGATGAGAAAGACCAAAATCTACGCAGGCAGGTGCATAAATAGCGCCGAAAGCGAAGTATACTCGAAGGTATAAATGTATAGTAGTACAATAGCAGATGGGTAGCAGATGGGAGTATCCAAGAAAGAAAACTGATAAGTGGGATCCGATAAATCCTTCTTCCTTCTCAAGAAATGGAGGGTATGCAGAAGTCTTCATAGCCATCCAACACCACGATTGTCATCTATCTTACCCTCGAAGCTTTGAAATCCTCTTCTTAATCCTTGACGTAACACCATCCTTCTTCTCCTCGGGCGGCGCCTGCTGATGATGATGGTCATGAGCAGACGACGAAACCAAAGAAATAACCGAATTCGCCGAAAACCTCTTCGCGCTAGGACTAACGGGAGGTGCATCTTCAGCCTGCAACGCCGACATCGAAAAGCTCGAGCGTAATGGGGAGGACGGAGAAGAATACGAGGTGGCGGCGGAGGAAAGAGGAGGCGATGTCAAAGCACTACTGCCCGCCGACTGTAAAGGAGGTACAAAATCCCCGGGGAAGGAGGACGGAGGAGCAGAACCGTGGCTCTTCTTTGAGCTGAACAGGTTACTGAACCTCTTCTGCGACCCTTTCCTCTTTAACACCCTCGGCTGATGCTCGCTAGTACGCGGCTTCGCACCGCCACTGTTCGTTTCCTCCGCAATGTCACCCAACAGCTGCAATGGTTTCGCTTTAGTCGGCGACAGAGAAGGTGGGAGGTCGATAATCCGCTTGTGAGGCGACGTTTGAGGAGAAGTTAAAGGTAGAAGTGGTGGGTTGGAAGCTGAATCAAATTCGGAGAGCAGGTTCCCCACATAATCTGGCATAGTGACCTCGACGTCCCTGATCTGTTGAGCAAGTCGCTGGCGATCGGGCTTCGCGGTATGATGGAATATAGCAGCGGTTCCGGATTTTCCTGAAGGCATGCGGTGGAGCGGAGGTGTGTATGAGGAGGTGGAGGACGAGGACGGTTTCTCATGGTCGAAGGATGCATTGTCGAGTGGTGGTGGTTTGCTGGCACGCTTTGGAGGCCGATAGTCGGCCTTGGGCGCCAGTGTCAAGGGTATCAAACGAGAATGCTCTCGAATGCGTGAGGAACGTTCCGGGTTGGGCCCTTCGCCTGCATGATAGTGGAATAATCCCAATGAATGATCGGAGAGTTGCTGATGCTCGAAGGTCAACGCATCATTGTGGATAATGGCAGACACCTTCTGAGTGGTCGACCACAATGCCCTATGCGCGTCCAGCTCCCTACGCTCCTCGAAGAACCGCTGTCGCTGTAGAGAACGATATGTCGCGGGTTCTGTATCCCTGTTGGCTAGCAAAACGCGTAGCTTCTCGATGTTCGACCCGGCGTCCTCTGCATGAACTTTCAGCAGGCTGATAGCTGTGTGAAGGAGCTTGATTTGTGGAAGACTATTGACATCTGTTGGTGTGTCTGGTACTGTTGAGTTCACCTTGTCGTTCATGGGTGAAGAATCGGCGTCGCTGGCAAGGGACCGTGGATGCCGTTGCTGTTGCTGATGTGAGACTGGATGGTTGTACTTCATCAGCTGGGGAAGTCGGTGGTGGTCGTTGTCATCCCTACCAAAGGAAGAGAATTCTTCAGTTTACACAATACGGCTACAACGCCTTGACCGTTCGAGACTCGGAAACAAACTCACCAAGGCTTCTTTGTTGAACCGTTCAAGGGCTTCTGGCTGTTCTCTGGCAGGTTCGTTCTCTCCTTTCGCAAAGGTTTCAGTCAAGAAGACAGAATGAGAGAAAGCAAGCATACCTGCAAGGTCTTTCCTACCCGTTTCACGCCCTGCATCCCAGGAAGACACTCAAGAAACTCGCGGAGCCTGAGCTGTGCAACCTGCGTCGATCCAGCTTCGGTGCCTTGGGTTCCTCTTACGAGGACCTAGCCGACGATTCTTGCTTTCTCGAACTTGCAAATCCCTTCAATATCTGTTAAAAACGACCTACAAGCAACTTGGAGCGAAGGCAAGGAGATACTCGGTGGTAGTGGAGGAGGAAGTGTCCAGTGCTGGGCTCGGTCATGAACTCGAACCGTTTTGCGTCCAAATCGGGAAGGCTCATTACGTCGATGCCGTGTGAAATCGGCTTGCCGGCTGGCCGGGATCAACGCCACTGAGCTTAGCGAAAGTGGCAAAATTAATTGGAGGGTGGCCTATATATTCCACCCATAGATGCCAGCGAAAAGTATAATTGTACCGCCTGACAGACTGAGCACAATACGTATCTACAGGTAAATTGCATCCACACTTTTTGAGATCCAGCTCCATGTCCGTAATATCGACATTTCATGAAGTCTCTCCCTCTAGTCGACTGCGACCCGCACCGACTCCAGCGTCACGTCGTTCATCGTATCGTTGCTCGATAAAATCCCAGCCCTCCTTTCCTCCTCCTGTCGATTAACTTCTCTTAGCAGGTTAATCGTCCTCCCGCTAGTCGCCGTAGCAGCGCTCCCGGCCCTTCTTCGAGTTACAGTCGCCGATCTCTTTAGTCCACTGGCAAGGGCACTACCACTGGCACCACCACCAGCAACGATGGTATCATGGTCGCGCTCCCAGTCCCAATGCCCCTTATTCATCCTCTCATTCTCCCGAACCTTAAAATCCACGCTCTTGGACAACCCAGAATTGAGCTTCTTCTTCATCGACACCTTCCTCATTATACTCCTCACGGCATCCGAGACGGGACCGCCAACGACAGTCTGCTTCTGCTGCTGAAGCCTGCTCTTGACATTTCCAGACCCTCCACTATCAACACCTCCTTCTGGATCCAAATCCCCAAACGCCGTCGAGTCACCACCACCGCCACCACTGTTACCAGCGTTGAATATCTCGTTGCTATCCACCACTTTCAATGGCCTCCTGGTCTTTGGAAGCCTGAAGAGAGGGACACGCCTAACGCCTTTCTCCCCGGGTGACTCGCCGTGGCCCACCGTTGCAGCGACCGTAGGTGGAGATCTCGAGTCCGCTGAACTCCGATTCTCATGAACTCCAACTTCCGCCGGCGGTGACTCCTTCCTCCCACTATCCGCCCTCATCGCCGTAGTGGAAGATGCAAACGCCGTCACAGTCGCCGAGGATGATAAAGACAATGAGGAACTTCTCGGTAAAGTCGCCGAGGTGTTTGGAAGTGGAAGCGGCACACTATCCCGACTCAGGCTCCCCGATACGGAATCTTGGTACTTTGACTCCGAAGAATAAGATGAGGAGGTTGAAAATGCTTTTCCAGGTAAAGGCGGAGACCGAGAATAGGCCGGGTGTCGATAACGATCTTGGTACCGTTTGATTTCGTTATCCAGCTGAACAGAGCGGTGCTGATCGCCCGTCCTCGAATCCGACTGCCACTGTGCGGAACCTTGATCCTTTGAGGGAGAGGAAGCTGTTGAAGGGAGGGACGGATTCTTGGCGCTATCACGGTGACTCAGACTCTTGTTGCTGTTGCCGAAAGACTCCGTCAACGACAACGCCCTCGCCACAGCCCTATTCGACCCACTTCCCCTCGTACTCGAAACCCCACCCGGGGACGACTCCGAACTGTGACCTTCGTCCGGCGCCTTCCTCCCCGCCATCGTCGCCGGGGGAGTCATATAATTGGAGGGAGCAGTTATGGGAAACCGGAACTGCGCACTCATCGCATACTCTCCGCGTCTAGTCGAAGCCGTCGCCGTCGCCCTAGCAAAAGCATCTTCACAGCTGTACTCGATGTCATGATCGCCCGCCAGTTTCAGCCGACCTTCCGACGTGAGAGTACGAGTACCGCTGGCATCCACGAATGAAGCCGTAGGCGTCGAGTGGGCAAAAGCATCTTCTACACTATCCCGTGTCTGGATATCCTCCATACCGATTCCGATCCCGATACCGATGATAGGCAACGAAAACCTGAATTTGGTCAGCGTAGGGGATCGAGCGCCGGGTGGTGGCGAGCCGCCACCAACAGAGATGTCGGTCGAAGGGAGGTGACGGTGGTGGTGGTCTCCCCTATTAAAATCCCCTTCGATGTGCCCCATCTGAGTATGAGCATGAGAGGTCGCTATTGACTCGGAGGTACCGTCCAGCCTGGATAACCGTTTGTACGCCTCAACAGCCAGCTCGTCTACTAGATTGTCGCCTGGAGAGATACCGAAGGCAGCCATTGAAGCATGGAGGTCGCCGGTGTACATGTCAAAGTCGAAGATATCTGGGTAGGGAAGGACGCTGTACCGAGCCTGCCCGCCAACACCGAGGCTGGAGTCCGGATTGTGATTATCGTCGTCAGCCAGAACAGAAGGATTCCTCGGTAGCATATCCTCGTAGACCGAGTTTCGCGAGCCCAGCGAGTAACGGTTGATAAGAACAGGTTTTGGGTCTGCGTCGGGCTTAGCTTCCTTGTCCTCCACAGGCCGATTTCCAAGACGCGGCGTACTGCTCGAACTGATTTGAAACGACGGTTCCTCCCAGTTCGAAACAGCGATGGCGGCCTGAGTTTGATCCATTAAACTGTAGTCCGCAGGTGACCGCTGAGGAGGTCCAAACGCGATTTTCGTGAGGGAATCCGAGAAGACAAATTGACCTTCCTTTAGCGACTTGTTGTCCTTCGCCGACCCTGAGGTGCTCGAATCGTCGCTGAGATGAACAGACACTCGAGCTGTGTGGCAGCAATCTGCCGATTCAGTAGAGGTCTCGGGCTCGACGGGCTCGAAGGGGGACTCCGTAGCGGGCGCTGGAACGTCATATCCCCTGGCTTGCCCCAGGTTTCGAAGAATATCAGATGATGACGATGTTTCGTTGGCAGGGAGAACGGTATTGGTTGCTGTGTCGGTCGACGGCATAGAGGACATAAAGGATAGACCGGAGCTCCTACGACTAGCGTTTTCCTCGGTAGGCGTGGAAGGAGTAATAATCACGGAAGGGACTGGGTGTGGAGTATCAAGGGGCGGTGCCGCGGAATTCAGGCCCGAGCCAAAGACGAAGATACGGAGCGGTTTGCTCTCGACATCAGACTGCGCGTCGCCCTTGTCGTTCGACGCGCTCCAGTCTTCGACGTGGATCTCTGGCGGAGGGGAAAAGTCTGAAACACGAGCGATCCGTCGGAGCCGTTTACGCTCTATGCTCTCTCGTGAACGTGTTCCCCTTCGAGACGGTTTCTTTTTCAGCTCGAGGCTTGGGTGAGGGAGGAATACTTTCTGGGGCGCTTAACGGGATGTCAGCACAGTATTAGCAGGGATGGTACGGGATACTCACCAGACGACTGCTGACTAGGGGAAGCCTCGAAAGTAAAGCGGAAATTCCGCAAGCTACTGGAAGAGGGGGGCGGCGACTCAGTCCGAGGTAGATGAGCCCTATCGGGATGCTTGCGAAGCTGCTTCCTGTCGATTCGAGAATAAAGTCCAGTTTCTAGTTCAGACTGCGAGGAAGACAAAGGGAGTTTCGGTTTCAGGGTCGTAAAGCTAGCCAAGGATCTGAGGAGTGACCAGAGGTGCCAAAGCCAAGCGGCGACGATGATGCCCAAGTTGTTGGCCATTTCTCTTGGTACATCGAAGTTGGGGGTCGGAGGCAGGACAAGACGAAAGCGAATCTGTGGCTGTCATCCAAAGCACGAGGCTGACAAAATTCGTGCGCCATCTACGTGGATGCTTTTCGTAGAGAGTCAGAGCCCGCTAGTACCCGTGTTCGTGAGTGGTTGAAGAAATCGCGCCTTTGTGCCTTCGTCTTGAGCAATTATTTTTTGGGATTAAGTTAGATAATATTTTGATATGTCATGGCTGTCATGCGGTTCTCCTTCCGTCCTTTTGTTGTGGGCGACCCTGACCGAGTCCCGACGCTATCACGAATTTAGCAGCTGACAGCAAACAGATGTGACCGCCGCCCACTCCTTTTTTCCGCCCACATCCACCACCATCCAGCTGTCCTGGGCCAGCACGGCGAGCAGAGCCCAAATGTCGGCGACGAAGAGCCATCGTCGAAGGATGGAGGTACGAACGCTTATTCACCCTAAAAGTTCCGATGTTGACAAGCTGACAACCCTGCGCAATTCCCAGTCGCTGCCATCGTTGCAGTTGGGTGCGATAGCAGAGGCAACGCCGACCAGCTGCCCCAGCTGTGGCAGGTCGCTCAATCAGCTCCTGCCAGTTTGCCTGTGGTGCCCTGAATCTGGGGTCACTCAGACCAAGAGCCGCACCTCGACCCAGAAATACGGACCGACAAGAAATACCGAAGTTACACCACTCTGTTTATCGGAGCCTGCGGCGTCATCAACAGCGTCAGTTCAACTTGGACGACACGAGGCTTTAAAACAATCCTGNCCCCCCTTCTCTCCCCGATCTCGAATTTCGCGACAAACCTCTTGCAGACGCGTTCGTCGAGCAAGATAACGTCGCCCGGGCAAGGCAACAAGGCCGTATACGGCAGGTTGAATCTGATCGAGTTTCCATGCGACTATTCGCCCCGCCCGAGGACAAAGATGTTGCTATGGTGAGTTCAGATAAACGTTTATATACCGTTGTTCAAAGGTTTATGCCACCTCTAGTCTCAACCCTCGACCCCCAGTTCATCGTTCGGTTCTGTTGAAGCTGGCTCTTCAACGTCGTCTTCGCGCGGCCTGCGGTCTCGCTCGCGCTCCTTGTTCTCCCTGACGATCTCCTCACACTCAAGTGCATCCCAGCCAGCCACGACCAGCACGACCTCTTCCATGATGACCAAAGCCAAAAACCTGACGCGTCGGATCTCATCCTCTACCCAGCTGCGAACACAGCACGAGTTGTCCAAGCAGCAGCCCCTATCAGACCCAAGCGAACATGATGCCTTTGAAGGCAACAACCGGTCCTTACGCCGCAAGAAACGGTTCAACGCGCCCGTTCCCGTGCCACCTCTCCCTGCCACCTACAGTCTCAGTAAGAGGGTCAGCAAAGCGAGCTTGAAAAACCAACCACCCATCGCCATCACGCTGGATCTGAACCAAAGTCGACCGGGGACCTCGGAGTCATCGAATGCGAGCTCATCCAATCTCTCACCGAGCCCACGCGAAATCGAGCAGGATCCACTACCAGTTCCTGTTCAACCTACATCTATCTTACGCAAATCCGATGAAACCATTCTCCCTCAGCATTCCCCGCGTGTCGTACCCCCCTCCCCCGAACAGCAGCGGAAAGCTCGAGATCCGGCTATCCGGTGGTCGACAGAAGACAAGCAACGACGGCCTGGGAGCTCAAGTAGCCTTTCGTCGCCCATTTCCGTTCGACCCCTACAACAGTCTCTTCCGTCGCCACCCCCACAGCCAGTTGACACGTCCCCGAAGACACCTGGACGCGTAGGCCACCCCAGCCGGCCTTACTACAGTGCTATTCGGAAACACTGTATGTCGTCCCCGGCAAGCTCGCGTCCCCCATCGATCGATCAGGGCTTGCCGCCGTCGTCGCGTCCAACGTCGAGTTCGGGGCTGAGCAGCCACCCACCTTCCTCGTTCAACATGCCGAATATGATGGGTGTTAATACACCCTTTTCGAGGAGACCTGTGAGTCTCGGTGCGTTGCCACCGGCGGCTGCTTCGACTTCGACGGGCAACCGTGACGCGTGTATCGCTACCAAGGGAATGAGCGTGTTTGATCTGGAGGATGAAACCGATTTAGAGGAAGAGGAGGAGAGGAAGGGGTCGAAATCGAGCAGTCTTTCGAGGGCGTTTGGGATGAAGGCTGGGAGTGGGTCGAGTCAGGGTGGTGGGAAGAAGAGGAGGCGGTGGTCGTCCTCTTTATTCTCTGAAGGCAGTTCGGGTTCTCGGGACGCGGTGAGCGCTGAGGGGATGGGTCGGAGGCCTGCGTCTCAAGGGCACGGGTTTGGTGTCGGTGCCTCGATGAGTGGTGAGACGGAGTTGAGGATGGCCTTGGCTTTGATGCAGGAACAGGAGGAAGAAGCGAGGAAGAAGAGAGTGGCGGAGCAGCAGCAGCAGGTTAGAGAAGATGGGACGCAATCTGAGCAGACGCACGAAGTGGTTGTGCCGGCGACGTCGAGGGAGAGGAAGTACCGTTTCAGGCAAACGGTTGACTTTACTGGCCATCCACTTTCTCCAACGTCTACTCAGGGTGCACGTGTCGCAGTCGAGGGCGACACCAAGGGCCAGCGAAGCCAGCAACCTCAGCATGGCGTTCTGAAAAAATTGAAGAAAGGTCTCAAAGGGTTTTTGAAGAATTCGGACCACGCGACAGGCTCGTCGTAAAACGCAACTATCGTCCAACCAACCAACTACATATCGATTTCAGCTATGCACGCACGCCCACATTTCACGAACCATGTCATGACAACCAAGTATATTCTTCATTTTAATACTTTATTTTTTTCGCTTTCTCCTTCGGCCTTTGTTACGATCCATCCAACACAACATGCATCTCATCTTCATCTACTTTCAATCTATGCTGAAAATCTAATTCTTCTAGGTCGGATCGGATGGACTCTGGTTCAAACTTTCGCATTCCTTTTATTCACTCTCCTCCTCTCCGTTGTTCGGTTTTTCGTAGAGTTGTGAATTGTACTATCGCACCATGCCATGCTATCATCACATCGAATATTTCCTTCTGGTCTCTTTTTTTTGCTTTGCTATTGAGTGTTAGTCTGCTAGCTTTCGGTTCGCTTCCATCCAGCTTTATGCATTCACCCTATGTCATCTTTCGCTATCGCTATCATCTGCTTCCTTGGAGCGTGGTTCTGCCATCATTACGGTATGTTTCCTTAGCTTGTTGTCTTTGACTCTTCCACAATAGGCTCCGCTCTGATTTAGATATATACCTTTAGAAGATACCCTTTTTGCGATCTGTACAGCTATTTCTGTCCAACAAAGTTCTTACTGCCTTTCTTTCTCCCACCAAGTCGCCTTATTACCCCGCCCTTCTGTGTCTGTTCTGTCATCTATGTAAGAAGCGCAGCAGCCATGCCAATGTCAAGTCTCTCCCTGCGCAACAATCCCTATGTGCTTACAGGCCTTTCGCTCGCTCTTCTCTATGGCGCTGCCAAGGTCGTGAAGAGCGGGTTGAGCTCACGACGGAGGGCACCGTACCCGCCTGGACCTAAAGGATACCCTATTATCAACAATCTATTGGAGATTCCAACTCCGAGTGAGCATCCCTGGCTTGTGTACGAAGAGATGGCGAAGAAATATGGTTCGTCTTAACTCCTGCTATAGTCTTATTCTTTCATCCTTCGAAATGCGCCTTCTGTTCAACCTGTGGCTAATGGCGTATGGCACTAGGTGATATGATATTCCTCCGAGCGTTCAGCCAGCCAATTCTGATTTTGGGCTCTGCGAAGCGGATGAACGACTTGTTTGAGAAGAGGTCGTCGACGCATTCTGGGAGGCCGTATTCGATTATGTTGGACCAGCTGTACGTCCCCTCCTCTTCTTCACGAGATGCACACCAAGGACTGACAAACGCCGGTCAATGACAGGATGGACTGGTGTAAGGCGTTCTCGTTGATGGACTACACCCCGAGGTGGAGGAAACAAAGGAAGATGTTCCACCAGAACTTCAACCCGACTATGATCCCTCAGTACCATCCGATAATAAGGCGACACGTTCAGAAGTACCTGGGTCAAACGGTTGCCAGTCCGGGCGAGCATAAAAGTCATATACGCCAGTACGTCTCCTTTCAATCAGCGTATACAAGCAATGCCACTAACGCTTCTTTCCCCACTCATTCCTCAAGTTTGATTGGAGGAATCATCTTGCACATCACCTACGGCTACGAACCGAAGCCTACTGGAGACCCTTATATTGCCATCGCTCATGAGGTTGAGGGCGCGTTCAAGATTGTCGCGGTTCCCGGTACCTTCCTCGTCGATAACATCCCGATCCTCAAGTACGTCCCGGCTTGGATGCCTGGCGCCGGATTCCAGAGATTTGCGGCCTATTATAAGAAGGCGGATTATCTGGCAAAGAGTATGCCGTACCAGTTTGTTTTGGATGCGATGGTGCGTCCATTGAAATTTGGCAAGCCAGGCTTACAATGACCCAAATGAAAATTTGCAGAAAAGGAACGAAGCTGAGCCTTGCGCCGTCACGAGGCTCTTGGAGGACCTACCAAGCCCTAAAGACCCTAGATACGCTGAGGATGAAGAGGATATTTTGAACGTTGCTGGGGTGTCGTATCTTGCTGGAACCGATACTGTGAGTCTGCTTTAGGCTATCTTCGTTTCTCTCTACTCACGACCGGCTTTTTAGACTACTGGAGTGATGACGACGTTCACCTTGCTCATGGTTCTGTACCCCGACGTTCAAAGAAAAGCTCAGGCGGAATTGGACAGAGTCGTCGGAACGGGTCGTCTCCCAGATTTCGGGGACAGAGACGAGTTGGTGTATGTCAAGGCGGTTATCACCGAGTTATTGAGATGGTATCAAGCCACTCCGATGGGTGAGTCCTTCATTTTTCCTCTGTTAAAGCAAGAGGTTGTCATGCGAGCTATATTTCATTCCAGCGGTCCCCCATACGACGAGCGAAGACAATTACTATGACGGGCACTTTATTCCCAAAGGCACCATCGTAATGGGAAATGCATGGTGCGTACCCCTTCCTCGATTCCACGATTACGGCCATTCATCTTGCTATCTCCTGGTAGGGCTGTTTTGCACGACCCTGAGGTCTTCGAAAATCCGATGGAGTTCAATCCCGAGAGGTACATCAAAGACGGCAAATTCAATACCGAGTTGCTCGATCCCTTGAGTTTTGCATTTGGGTTCGGTCGTCGGTGAGTGGTACACACACCAATCCGGAAAACATTGAACGGATTTAATATCAACGTCTCACAGGATATGCCCTGGGATGCACCTGGTCAAGGACGTTGTGTACCTCATGGTCGCTTCGACATTGGCTATGTTCGAGATCCATCCTTCGAAAGACGAATCAGGAGCTCCGAGAAACGTTGAACTCACTTTCGAAAGTGGTGTTGTGGTGTATGTGCAGCAGATATACCTTGTGTTGCGTCAGCTAACAAATGTGCTTCTTTCCCAGTTTGCCAGGTCCCTTTGATAGCGACATCCGACTCCGGTCGAGTGCGGCTGAGCACCTCATGAGGGGCCTTTCAGAATGAGGACTGAGGCGCGAAAATCGCGGAGTATGATTGGCTGCACAAAGCCTTCCAGGTGGCATCCCGTGGGACACGGAATACGATTCGAAATCCGCAGCAATAGTCTGGAATTACTTGAATACATTGACTCTCGTTCCTCTATGGATTGCTCTGTTGCTCAGGAAATTGCATGGAGCCTGGGTAATTTTCTAATTTCGACAGGTGCTGCTCTGAACCCGAATACCGACTACTAGTCGACAAAGTCATGGCCTTCTTCCTGTACGTACTTCCATGCGGTTCGGCCTCATTTCGTTACGTTCTCTTCCAATTCCAGTGGCGTTTGAGGCACATCTGACCTGCTTGGCGTGGGTCTGTGCGCCCTGATGGATTCTGCTACTTAAGAGACATGAGTTCGCATGTCAGTCAACAGGAAGCATGGATAGGATGCCTTCCATTCACCATGCGGTGGTAACGGGCCTTTCGATCCTCTCTGCGTACAGTCTCTCCCTCTATCTCAAGAAGAGAGCCAAGCATGCTCCCTACCCTCCGGGACCGAAAGGCTATCCCATCATCAATAACCTACTGCAAATTCCCACCTACCATCCATGGCTGGCGTATGCAGAAATGGCGAAACAGTACGGTATGTCAAACTAGCTCTTCAGATTTGATTGGCTTTGAGTAACTTGGCTTCTATAGGGGACATGATCTTTCTTCGAGCGTTCGGGCAGCCGATCCTCGTCTTGTGCTCGTCGAAGAGGATTAACGACTTGATGGATAAGCGCTCGAGTATATACTCCGGTCGTCCCTACTCGACGATGATGAACGAACTGTAAGCTAAATGCACCACTCATACCAATCTTATCGGGGAGGATCTTACCTTTCTGATCCTCTAGGTTGGACTGGGGCAATANTTTTTTCGATCATTGACTCCAATAAGCGAAGGTGGAGGAGGCAGCGGAGAATGTTTCATCAAACCTTCAACGCCTCCGTTCTACCGGAATATCACCATATGATCCGACGGCATGTGAATAGATATTTGGTGCATATGTTAAGCTCTTCGAGCGACTACATTAGTCATACACACCAGTAAGTGCCGATCTTTGTCTGATCAGTACTACCAATAACCCGTGCGCGTGTGCAGCGCTCTCGGAGGCATAATCATGAACATCACTTATGGCTTTGACGCAAAGTCAAAGGAGGACCCGTACATTGCCGAGTCGCTGAAAGTCTCATACGCTTTCAAAGTCGTTGGATTGCCCGGTGCTTTTCTCGTTGACAATATCCCATTACTCAAGTACGTTCCAGCATGGTTCCCTGGTGCAGGATTTAAGCGCTTCGCCGAATACTATCGAAATGCAACATACAATTCTCAGTACATGCCTTTCAACTTCGCTATGGATGCGATGGTACGTTTCGCTTTGGATGGATTGAATCTTCATACTGGCTGCTGACTTCAGGAGGGACCCAGAACAGGAACGAAGTACAGCCGTGTGCGGTGACAAAGCTTGTGGAAACATTTCCGGACCCCGCTGACCCAGACTATGGCGAAATTAAGGAGGATCTCGTCAACGCCCTTGGTCTTTCCTATGTCGGTAGGTCACTCATGAAGTTCCTCTAGAAAAATAACACTCAATTTCCACGTCGTTCAACCTTGAAAGCGGGAGTGGAATCGGTGAGTTTTCCTCTGCACAAGCTCTTCGTCCTGATACTGAGCGACAGCATAGACTGATGCGCTCCTCAGCGCCTTCGTCTTGGTCATGGCTATTCATCCAGACATCCAAAAGAAGGCACAGGCTGAGCTGGATAGAGTCGTTGGCCCTGACAGGCTTCCTGATTTCGACGACAAGGATGATTTGGTCTATTTAAAGGCGCTCATCACCGAACTGGTAAGGTGGCAGCAAGTTACGCCATTGGGTAGGCCGTTTCCCTATTCCTGGAAAATGAATGCACAGTTGACGCGCCGACTCGGACACTGTGCATTGGCAGCTATCCCCCACAAGACAACCGAGGACGATTACTACGATGGCTACTTCATTCCGAAAGGGACATTGGTTCTGGGAAATGCGTGGTACGCTGACATCTTCATGAGTATTTTGTACCGTTTTAAGAAGCTCATCTCTAGGGCTGTATTGCACGACCCTGAAGTATTCGAGAACCCGATGGAATACAATCCCGAGCGATACATCAAGGACGGAAATTTCGACGAGGACCTTCTCAATCCACTGGACTTCGCTTTTGGCTTCGGTAGGCGGTGAGATTCGCTGATTTCCACGCACACTTTTTCGAAGCAAAACTGATGTTTTCCTCGCAGGGTTTGTCCGGGAAGGGAGCTGGCAACCCTTATGGCGTACTTGATAATCGCCTCTACGCTCTCTATGTTTGACATTCTCCCTCCCAAAGACGAGAATGGGGTTCCCATCAAACTTTCACCCTCGTTCGATAATGGCATCCTTGTGTGAGCGCTCAGCCTATTGAATTTCTCAGTTCCGTCTCTCATTCTAAGATTGCTTCGAACAGCCGTCCAGAACCATTCGAATGTACTATCCAACCTCGCTCCAGTTCAGCTGAGCACATCATTCAAGGCTTAGCAGAATGAATGGGAAGTTCATGTTGATGCAACAAATCGGTCAATCTGAAGTTTGAGCGTGTATTACTAGCGCGCATAATTCACCTTATATACCTTGAATCAAAGGCAGCGACTTTATTTCCAGTCAATCGTCTCTGTTGTAGTCTTCCAGATGAAAGATGGCCGTGGTGGGTGCTTGTGTGTTTCGGCATTCTCCGCTCAGGTTGCAGAACATTGAGATAATTCGTCGAAATGGCAGGAGGGGAGGGGGCAGTTAGGCTAGATTTCCTTCCAATTTGCATGAGTCACGCCCTCACTCAGTTGACTCCACAAGTGTCGGAATCAGGAATCGCGCAGCTCCAGCAGGAACAGCAGACGAGGGGGCTCGAGCTAGCCCGCTCATGGTGACAGTAAATCAGGTAGATTGGTATAGAAATAGATCAAAAGAGGGTAGAGAAAAGAGGAAAGAAAGCGGGCAAGAAGTTGTTGGTAACTTAAGGGGGAGAGCCATCCGAAGAGCAAGGAATCCAACAAATCATATCTTGTAGTAATTCCTTACTTCAGTCATTGCTTAGCATAGTCTCAATTATCCATCCGTTTGCGGCGACTTTTGTACAACAAGGGGTTCCGCAAACATCTAGGAAATTACCTCAGGGGAATCTCCCAGCGGACTGAGATTACTTGACTGTTCACAGATCCGATTAGCATGGAGGGAAGGAGATAGGTCAGTTTGACTCCTTCCGAGGTATACGCAAACATGTCGCTCCCGCGTGGGTCGTTTTGTGCTTTCTGTAAATGCTGTTTGCCAGCCCATCCATCCTTCGGTCGTTGCGGGGTTCACGTTTTACATGTTCCAGAAGATGATCAACCACATCTTTTCGGAGGCTTTTAGGACTTTGGAAAACCCCTTCAGGACTTGAGTTTCTTCCAAGAAATATATTCTTCTAATTTGCAGATACATAGAATCTGGCGTCAGTAATTTACAACGTGCGCCCGCATAGCCGTTACGTTGAAAACTCACCATTCAGATGTTTTCTTCGATCATATAGGCTTTATTGCTTAACGGCAGTGTCTGAGATGTCGCTCTGGACTCGGGATTCAGGTACAGGACTCAAACAAACAACGCGGTGTTTTTGATTTTTCCAAAGCTATAAAAGCCTGCGAGCTCTGCTCCTAATGCTCTTCAGTGTTCAGTCGAGAGCTTTCCAAAATCAAAATGAGTTCCTCAGCAGCTCAGTTAGGTCAACTTCCCCAAATGGCGTATAGTCAACTCGAATGTCAACTCAAACCGCCGTTCGAGATGACTCGCAGAGAGCTCCGAATCCACGCTGTCATCTCGTACGGTACACTTGCAACCGAGGGGCAGGAATTTCAGAGAGTTGTCGTCAAGATGTTTCGCGAAGGGGGGGGATGTCACTATAGAGAAAGTCGCACGGGTGAGTCTTCTTCATTGTAGAGGTGGGGTAGACTGACGATTCCCAAGCGTACTCACCGAGAAGTGGAGGCCTGGAAAGCGGTCGCCGGCTCGCCTAATTATTGCGAGAATATCAACCAGTTTTATGGTATTCTCTTTATGGACGGTGACCTCGCTGTGCCAGGTATCCCGTCTATTGTAACGGATTATGTCAAATACAGCTCAATTGGGTACACTCAAGGGAAACCATTCACGACAAGGCTGGACATAGTGAGTACCAAATTTCTATTTTATTTCAGTTTATTTGACATTCTGCTGCTCAGATGCGGCAACTAGCAAACGGTTTAGAATACATGCACTCTATGAACCTAGTTCATGGGGATATCAAGCCCGTATGCCACTCTGCCATTCATATTCTTCTTTCCTGACCTGGGACCACGGTGCAGGACAACTTTCGTGTCTCAGAAAATGGCATCGTCAAAATAATTGACTTGGGGCTCAGTCGTTATCAAACAAGCAGCCGGACAGGCTTCACAACCGACATCCACCCAAGCTATTGCTTCATAGCCCCAGAACTTATTGCAGCAGACAAGGATGCCGTTTCTATGTCTGTCACTAAAGCCACAGATGTGCATGCGTTCTCTATGACGGCGCTGCAGGTAATTCTTCTATAAATCTTCAATCACAGCATTATAAATAGGGTATCACTTAGGTCCTTGATGGTCGCGGTTTGCAGTCAATGCCATTCAAGTTTTGTTACCGCTCGCCTTACGCCGTAAGGTCAGCCATCTTGAAGGGAGAATGGCCGAAACAGCAGGACTACAACGAAGTGCGACGACCAGTCTGGAGAGTTATATCTAGCTGCTGGACAGATAATCCTTCGTCCCGTCCATCTATCAACACAATTCACAAACGCTTGACATCTCTCCACACTCTCGAAGCCACTTGATCTTCCCTTTGACCAAGGGAATGTAACAGATCAATGCCAACCGAGAGGAACAGCCCTAACAGGTGCCACATTTAGATCATGCTTAGCAAGGGAACGGACATATATTCAAGAGCTTCATTTGGACTACTGCGCTTTCGCTTCCTTCCTAAGGAGCGATGTAATTTGTACCATAGTCCTGCAGCCAATATAGTTTTATCATTCATAGCGATCGGAGATAAACTGAAACATCTCATCATTGACCTGGAAGAAGGACAGATCACTTCCCAACATAGGCTACATGTCCGAATGGAAACCCCGGGAGGCATCGGCGCCATCGGGAGCATCTCCGTGGCATCACCTTGTCCTTCTGGCTTCAGTGGCTTCGGGCAAGAAGTAACTTATATCTTGTGTACTCTGCCAGGGTTCCATTTTAACAAAGTTCTGCCATTGTAATAATTCAAGTTTCTGACTTGAGATGCTCGAGTGTTCCCTTCATCAATTGGTTTTATGTATTTATACAGGAGAGTACACCATTCCAAAGCCTGCATAGCAGGGTAGTAGAATACGACACTATTTCTTCGAGAGTATATTTTTAGCTTTGAGTGATTTGTCGG
Organism: Candolleomyces eurysporus; assembly: GCA_027579435.1. Classification (NCBI taxonomy): domain Eukaryota; kingdom Fungi; phylum Basidiomycota; class Agaricomycetes; order Agaricales; family Psathyrellaceae; genus Candolleomyces; species Candolleomyces eurysporus. The sequence continues at coordinate 153,091 of JANBPK010001041.1, forward strand.
ACACCCTGACCGGAGTTTGCATTTCCTGGATGCTCTCCTTTCCGCTCGGAATCAGAAATCCAGGGCCGATGTAGATACCGAGTTCCAAGTCTGATTTATCCGATGCTGTTTATGACAATAGAAGTACGAGACGTCCCCGAACATTAATGCACGCAGACTGTGTTGCGTCGAATCGAAGCTCCTTTCGAATTCGCAAGCACTCGACGACTATTCTCCGGTCCGACCGGGAGTTAAGCTGGGCTAATTGATCTGACACTTTTGATAGACGCCAGAGTCGGCGCCCGTGGCGGAGTGATCCCCTTCAAGCAAGTACTGACGGTGCACTCGGTGTCTCACTTCCAAGTGGGGCTGGGGAATGTTAAAACCGTGGCTCGCTCAACCCTTACACGAGCCTAAGACTCAGCTCCTGTTTGAGACACGCACAACCCCCGAGGAAGCATTGACAGCCTGAGGCTGACATGAACATCCAATGGGCAAGTGCGTCATTGAAGTATATACCGTGTGTACAATTGAGTACAATAGATTGCTGTGACGTCCACGGGCATGAAGCTGGCCGTAATTAAAAATAAAGAAGATTTGGGCGATTTCGGTATCTCGTTCCTTAGCTGTAAAATGGATCCGAGTTACTCACGTTACCAGCTACCTTCTTTGCTCCCGCTGTTAAAATCTGTATAATTCGTGCCACATAGCGAACGGCTCTGTCGAATACTCCACCACCAAGCCATGCCTTTGTCCTCCACTCTATTGGCAAGGGCCCTAAGGGCCCTTTACCTGAGTGACAAAGCACTTTTCGCTTTATTTCTCCGCACCTTTTACCTTCCCCTGTATAGTCTTCTTCGCAGGACAGTGTTCTTGTTTGATCTTGTTGACGAGAAATGGCTGTTTGACAAATTGGTCTGTCAGTTTGTCCAGCCTCGTACTCATTTCAGGGGGTTGAACATTTGGTCGGCATTCAACAGCGTGTTGAAGTGCAAGTCCAGAAGCGACCGTTAGCTCTGACGCCGTTTTGTGATGTTCATCTCGGAGCCTACATGAACCAAGGAACCCAGGAGAAGGTACGTTTTTCCTTTACGCCTTTTAGTCAGGGAACCAATGCATGTCCATTGTCCAGGTTGTCGTCAAAGCTTTGCGATCAATATATCTGAATGGGAATCGACGATCGGTAATGAGAGTGAGTACATACTTGGCCACTCATACGAGGACCGTTCTAGCCTGACACTTGCTCGCGTTCTACTGTGCCTCCTAGAAAATTGTTAGGGAGTGTTACGTGTGGTCCTTGCTTGGCCACAAGAACATTTGCCCGTTCCTGGGACTGGCAGAGCTTCCCAATTATGAGCTCCCTGTCATGGTCTCAGTCTTTGTTCCTCACAGATGCATGAACTACGTACGCAATCATCCTGAACGCAGACTATCTGTGGTGCGTGTCTCACGATGAGATCCATGTTTACTATCGCTCGACTAGTTGAAGAACTGAGATCTAGTCCCCTTCCAGGTCGTAGGGGCGGCGAGTGGAGTGGAATACCTTCACAGGAGTCGAATCATCCATGGGGATATAAAACCAGTAAGTGCTCTGAAGTTTTAACTTTTCGACGCAACAAACTGTGCCTATTATCACTCTAGGATAACATACTGGTCAACGACGAGGGACACGCTCAGATAATCGATTTTGGCTTGAGCAAGTTTGATTCGATGACCGGATTCACCAGTGAGCAGCAGGGTCAACGAAATCCTCGTTATTGTGCCCCCGAGCTACTCAGACAGGCATCGACAGAAGGGGTCATCAGACCGACATTTGAGTCTGATGTTTTCGGCTTCGGGCTGACCATGTTGCAAGTACGCAAATCTCTGTCATTCTATGGCTGTTTATTTGACGCGCCATAGATCCTGGACGGGAGAGGAGAGCATTCCAAGCCGTATAACCAATTAAGCGTTGATTACAGTCTATGGGAAAAATTGACCGACGGGACATGCATAAGACCCCAGCTCGAAATGTACAAGAACGTACCAAGCAGCGCCCACAGCCTGCTTCAACGATGTTGGGAGGAATTCCCGGTCCATCGGCCAACTATGGTCTCTGTTGTTATTGAGCTATGTCAGCTCGGAGCAATGGAGAAGTTCACAAGACGAGAGAACCTGAATCGCTTTCCGCTCGTAGATGCTGTACAACGATTTTTACGGAAATGATGTGGCCAACGCATGTTCGATGCAACATCTCTTCCAATCCCCGTGATAGTCGTTGCATCCTCCCAGACCGCCCGGGAAAGTACACAAATGAAAGATAGCAAAAGCTGGTTCATCAATTGCATGGAGATGCACAGTCGTCAAATCGCAGTCCGAGAAAGGTTCTGGGCTTTCCCCCCGTTCGAAGCGGGTTTTTATCACGGCCTAAGACCAAGATGGTGTAACAAGACGGCAGCCGTTTGAGTTGTAAGGTCTCGAAAGGAGTTGGGTAAGCCAGGTCCTTCGGAGAATCCGGAATTTTGTCACACCTTGACGAGCAACCCCGATCTCCGCGATGAAAAGCATGCTTTTTGACGTCGCGTCATTGTCATTGATGAGAGTTTGTTCCAGTGTGTATGACCTGACTCTGGAACCGTTATTTCGTATGAATTGAGCTCGTTTTCCGTCTGACTCGGATTCAAGGTAGTGTATATTTCCGATCCCACAAGGACACACTGGGCTGGGCTGCGAGATCGAGACCCCTCGCAGTATACGTGTCCTTGGTTGTCTTGCTCGTCTTATTCTATCGATTCAAAAGATTGAAGTATCTTGTCGCAGTGATCGTGCTATGTGGCCATATATCTCGTCAGCACCATTTATTGGGGGCTCCAAGATCGAATTGGATTTAGACAACTCTGAGGTAATTTAAATGGCTAAGTATACTCTACCAGTGACACCCAGTAAACCATTCAATACCCTGGGCTTTGACGACAGGATCGGTGATAAGACAAGATTCTCGCGTTGTGTTTGAATTGGACGATGACGAACCCAAAATGCCTTGCAGCATTGACGTTGATAAAAAAATGGTGGGTTGCTTTCAAACCTGAGAGTTTCATGAGTTAGAAAGCACGGAGTTCGACGGGTGAGTGGCAATGCACGGAAGACGGTGGCTTGATTCGAACCCACTTGATACGGCAGACGAGGACCACGCGGGAATCTTGCCTACTGTGGTTCCCATTGCGGACATAGAAATGAAGACGCCGAATCGAACCGGAAGGAAGCTGGAAAAGGTCTTTTCTCCAGGGCCCATGCTCTATAATCATGGCTCGAATGGGATAAGAGAGAGAGCGGGAAGCTGGAGAAACCAGGCCTCACACTGACTTTTTGCCGGTGTGTATGTCTGTGGAGAAACGAAATGAGGGATACGAGCTTACTACTCGCACTGCTAGATGAGTATGGCATGATCTGTCTCGTGTTTAAACGTTTCTTGTCCATCCGTTCGGCGTTACCTCAAAGAAGGAAGTGTCTTCTCGTAGTTACAATGTAGGTACATTTTCCAGATCGTTGGTGTCGTAATTTTAGCAGTCATCACGGAATAGATTCTGCGAGTGGGATCGAGATGGTCCGATGCAACGTCCGTATAAGTTATTGCCTAGATGCCAATGCATGTTTGTCGATTGTTGAGTCCGTGTTAGTCGGTCCAAATCTGGGTACGATTCTCTTCCATTAGATGATCTGGGTTCCTCGCTTCTTCGCGAGAATATGTCTGCTGACAAGTCCAAGAGCAGCGGCGATGATAAACGAGATCTAGAAAACGGTAACGATGAGTAAACGACGAGCGATTATCATGGAACTCGTAGCACATACCCCTGAAAACAAGCTAGCATTCAGCCAAATATATTTCTTCGTCAGCAGAGCACCGCAAATCGGACTTGCTGTAACCAAGGTGTCGCTTCGTTAGCACGACCATCTATCGAGTGAGGTAGAAAGCGTCTCACCGAAAAGCGCAACAACCGACGCCACCGAGAAGAAAATCCCAAGCCTCGTCCCCGTCTCGCTCGTATCCTTAGACATCAGCCCAACATATGCAGGGCCCAACGAAACCACAGCCCCAGAGCAGAATCCCCAAAAGAGAGCGAAAAGAATAATGCCAGCAAGGTCCTTGACAGCCGGGAAGGTGAGTGATTACCCCCGCCGCGAATGTGAAGAAGACGATGAGGTTCGTGAGGCCAAGTTTGGGTGCCAAGGCGTTGGGGACCAAACGGCCAAGGAAGCTTGAGGCGTTGAGAATGGAAAGCTACATAAATCGCCCCTATTCAAATGATATCGCCATACACCGGTGAGAGAGAACGCACGATATAGAAAGCGACGCTACGTTGCACTCCACGACTTATCGCATAAAACTGGATGTAAAACACCGGGAAGAATAGGGCAAAGAAACTGAACACGCAGCTGGAAGATAAATCGTTCATCAGCATGCTATTAAGCTGGGTGGGAAGCGTAACACAACGTACACAGCCAACGCCAATGTGTATTCAGGCTCTTTCAATATCCAATCTTCCACCGGGAAACGTTGAATGTTCTTTGGAGGGAGGCGAGTTCGCATCATGGCGAACGCAGCGAGGAGAAGGAAGATATTCAGCGCAGCACTAATACGAATCCCGTTGTGGAACCCAACACGACCGTTGAAAAACTTGTTAAGCATGATTGGATGGAGCACGGCGCCTGTTTTACCGGGAAATGTTAAGCTTTGCGCGAAGGATAAAACGAGTGATTGAGACCGACCAAGCGCTGAGCCAGATGAAGCTAGCCCAAGGACTACTGCGCGCCGCCGCTGGAAGTGATGAGTAACGATACTCAAACCTGCAAGAGTGGAAATGATTTCAGTCGGCGGCTCCCTAGATATTCTGTTAACGTACTGGGAACATATAGTAGGCTCGACGCCGCGCCAAATGCAGCTCCGTTTGCTAGGAACACCTACGACGAATATCAGACATGGCCCCGAGTGTCAATTCCACGTCCAAGGACACCTACCTGATAATATTTGCCAGCTTGCGTCAAGGAAAGTGCGAACACTAGAAGTGAGATCAGCGGCCTGCCGGATGAGCAAGGTAACATGAATACTTACACGCTAGCGCATGAAGCAGAATGCTTGCAACGAAAAGATAACGGCTGCGAGAGAATCGTGGTTACGATGGAACTGATTTCTCTGGAAGTGGAAAGGTCGAGTTCACTTACAAGTATCCTTTGTCAAACAGTTTCCCTGAGATAACCCCTATGATAAAGTTCAGGAATAGCTGCATCCCGCCTATCCATCTTTGAAACGTCAGAAGATCAGGAGCCCAGCTTACTGCCCATCGAGCGTTCACTTACCCAATCATATCGGGATTATAACCAGTGAGGTATATACGGACATAGTAGTCCTGGTATACACCAAATGCATTGATGTATCTGACCGCGAGGGGAAGTGAGTCACGCGAACCCATCGAAGGCCAAAGCTAGGTACCCAAAGGTGCAGTACTGGACGAAAAAACTGTCTAGTTGTTAGTATATTCCCGCGAGACTTTGAAGTAGCTACACGTACGCCCCAATGACCGTGGACCATGCCCAGAAACCTCCCTCCGGAAATATCGGTTCGCGAGGTTCCACAACGAAAATAGAACTCGCCACTCTCCCCTTCAGCTTCTTCAAATTGGTTTCATTGCTGGGCAGTAGGGTCGCGCTATCGAATTGCGTTCCATTCAGTATATCGATTGTCGTGAGGTTCTGATTCGTAGGTGTCGTCAAATAAGCCATGGGTTTCGATTCTTCGATCTAGTGCGTAAGATAAGGGGAGAGTTGGTGAAGAGGAGTGGGTGAGATGGGGCATTTTATCTACAAGCCAATCCGTAGATCGGGGCACGGCAGCAGCATCTTTGCATCGCACCCTCTCGCTACTTGCCCGACCCTGGCCATTGCCTGAATAAGACCTGAAATCGATGTTTAACCGGACACCTGCTCTCCGAAATTCACGTTCCGAGCGGCGGTTCCATGGAAATACGTAGCCTTGCACATGGATATTCACAGCGTTGCGGAGACCTAGACCATACGCCCCTGCTGGTAGGCATCGTTGAGGTTGCAGTAGCACAGCTAGAAAGCGCTATAATATCCGAAATTTACCATTTCGAGTTCTAATCAATCCTTTCGATGCCGCTAAAGACTCTGGTACGCGACGGATGATAAACTCGCCGAAGAGTCGCGAGGCTTCCTAGGTCGTCCGACAACCACGGTTCGAATAATCGGGGGTGGATGCAATGGTGAAAGACGTCCCATGGTTGAATTAATGGCTGTGTAGAGCATGCGGTGTGTGTGCGAGGTAATCGAAAGCCAGGATATCCGCCGATTGTTGATTGTCTGGCAACACTGAGCTGAGAAGGTTCACCTAGTTGAAGAGCTGCGTGTCATCGACGTGATTGTGGGAACAAGGAATTTGTCGCGAGATGATGTTAGTAGAAGTTCCGGTGAATGCGCGAATGGTTGCTCGAAAATTGAACGACAGGTTGGTAGGGGTACGAAAAGCGGGGCCCGTTCCAGAAAATCGTTCAGTGTTCCGAACATGGGCCCTGCATGGCCAATGCGGAGGCGTCACAGTCCATCGACAGACTTTTTTACACTCCTAAAAGTAGCCTCGGATGAATAAAGAGATTGAACCTCAACGGTTTTTGCAGAGCGAAGGTTGGTGAGAGTTGAGGTCAAAGCGTACAAGCCGGTCTGTGGCGCAGTCCAAATTTGCGCCCAGCTGGCAACAGCCCTGAAGAATAACAAAAGCAGACAATGGCGCACCGCATTCGAGAGAGGTTGGCGCGCTAATTAAACCTGTACGGTTGCTGTTCACCACATTCACGTCCTCGTCCTCAACAGGTACGTCTCACAGAATATCTACTTGCTGGAAACGAACTCAGTGCGCCAAAGTGCTCTGTTTACCCGTCTAGAACGAGGTCAGATCTCTTGAGGCAGCAGGGAGCGCTCAGGGTCGTGAGTCAATCAGCTTCTCTAAGTCCCTATGTGATTCAGCGTTCTAACGTAGATATCGTATTTGAACAGGAGCCCTGCAGGATTGCAAAGGATTATACAAGACTCAGCGTGGTGGAGCCGCTCACCGCAACCCCACGGCGGGACGGGCAATCCGCTTTCCCTCCCAACTTCTAGCGCGCTCAACGATTCACAGCTTTCAAGATGCCCCCAAAGTACTCTCACGTGAAGAAACGCTCAGCAGCTGGCTTGCTAAAGCCAGGCGCCAGCACCCCAAACAATCTCATCCGGGAGACATACGACCCGAACAATCCTCATGGCCACCAACAGCTTTACCAACAGCACATCCAGCTGAACAACAACCACTTCCCTATCCTCGGCATTCAACCCAATTCCATCTTACCCAAGATTGACAAGGAGCTGAGCCAGGCTATGGCAGCTGTAGCTCACCTGGAACGCGCGATCGCGAAGATTCTCCTCCTGCGATACGAGTATGACATTGCGCGACTGTACTCGACACGAGTTCACGTTATTTCGATCACCCAAATCCCGATCCTCGTCGCCAGACTCACAGAGCTGTGTGGCCCAGGCTGGATAGCGCATAATTCGGAGAACGAAGAAATCAAGGATTTCTTTAGAGCAATTATCGGGATGGATATGAGAGAGGCTGGAGAGAGGGTCGCGACGAAGAGTGTTCTTTGGAGTTATACAGCTCTACGACGATTCGTGAGTTTCCTTCTCTCTATCCACATACCCACCGCTCACCAGCTCGCTAGGCACTAGCCCACAACGTCCCTATATGTGCTCACCGCGGCTTGCAGTCCTTACGCCTCTTGCCATTCTACCCTGATCTGAAAGCCCACCTCGACTCGCTGGAGGCCAAAGCTCCGTTCACCTTCGAGAAACCAGCGTTCTTTTCCGGTTTGGAACCTGGATACCGTGCCCTAGAAGAGGCCTGCGTCAAACTGGGCATGGATTTGGGCATCGACATCGAGACCGGGAAGAAACACGACCTTACGATCCCCAGCTCCATATCCGTACACACAGCCGACGACGAAATCCTACCCACGGAAGGCAGTTCCATGTCCACCACTACCACCCACGTATTGAGGACCCTGCCTCAGAGTAACGCCAACTCGAACGTTACTGCAGTATCGTATACCCTTACGCCTGCTGCTGAGCTGCGTTTGAAACTCCGGCTGGGATACACGCGCCTCGTGCAAACCCTTTGGAAAGTGGCTCGCGAATTCGACGCTAGGGGCTACGGGGGTGTTCTTCGGGACAAGTTGACGATCAAGTGGTGTGAATGCGGTTGCTCCACGGAGCACCTGGGAGAGGTGTGTGAGAAGACGGTACGAGAGGAGGAGGAAGACAGGGAGGAACACGGAGAGGGTATTTGGGGTGGAGGCGATATCACAGTGGATGCGTATGGGCCTCTGAAGGTGGACGAATCGCTTCTCGATCCCAAGGCCAAAGGAAGTACCGCTGCCTTCGCCGCTCAGCATGCGAACTCCACCCTCCAGATTAAAGATGCCAATCCTCGGAGGGATGGTAAGAGAGATGGTTCGAGGAATCCGTCTTCGAAGAAGGGCAAAGCATCGGCAGCGTACCAAGATACTATGGATCAAGCAGATGATGACGATGACAAAGAGAAGAGGTACGCTCGACTGAAGGAAAAAGAGTGGGATGGCCGTGGTAGCGGCGTCTTTGCTTGGGAGACATTCAACGAAGAGGATATCTGGGAAGCCGATCTCGACTTCGGAACTGGGAAAAATGGGCGAGGCAGGAGGTAAGTTTCCTTCTATCAGCACTTCTTATGTGCCTGTTTTGACGACAGCTTGTTTACTCTCTCAAGAAGGAAGAAGTCCGCGGACTCGACGACCGAAGACGAGCCCCCCTCTCCGCCGCCTATCGTGTTCACCCACAAGATTCCCAGAAGCGTCAAGAGAAAGAAGAAAGCCACTAGTAACAAGACCGCGAATGTCTATCTCGAGGATATGCCTCTTCCGTCACCCTATCACGAAGATCCTACGTCAAATGACGAGGAAGACGAGAATCCTTTCGAAGAAGAAGAGGCTCAGATGACGATTGGTGAGATGATGGAGTGGAGGTACATCAAGGCTGAGCAAGAGAAAGAGAAGGTATGGGCGTGTTATCCCACTGTAGATTCAATGTTCACGGACCCTACAGGGCAACTTGGCGTTCCGTGATGGCCACTACGTCGAAGCAGTCGACCACTATCGCAAAGCCCAAGAAATCGAGCCTGAGTTGCCCCACTATCAGCTTAATATGGCTGCTGCATACCTTAAGCTTAACAAGTGTGTTTTTCGCGCTCAATGTCGTGGGGTAGATGATTTATCTATTCTCTCTAGGTGGATGGAAGCCGAGCAAGCATGCACCCGGGCGCTATCCATGCATCGCAGTAGCAAAGGTCTCTTCCGAAGAGCGAAGGCAAGGCAAATGCTAGGCAAGGTCGATGATGCCATCCAAGGTTCGCCCCTGCCTCATCCAATCGTGATCCTCGTCGGATTTTACTGACCCTGCGCTCATCATTCCAACAGATTACCGTGCCCTGATTCGTCTCCAACCCTACAACACCGAAGCTATGATCGAACTACTCTCGCTGTTACACCCACCTACGCCGAAACGACCTCCCGAGAGTGCTATCACCCCGAACGATAACCCGTGGGATGTCAATCTGAAGCCAGAAACGGACACGGAGTTTTCTGCGTTGTACGAGAAGTTGGGTATGACGAAGCCGAAGAGGCTGAAGCCTGTTCCATTCCAGAGGACACCGGCAGACAGTCTTGGAATTCAGATCGTCGCGATCGATCCTCGCACTGAGAGTGCCGATGGGACCTTGAATGGCGGGGTAGAGGAAGGTAGTGCGAACGGAGACGTGAAGGGCAAGTTGAAGTCGGGGAAGCTTAGGGGGAAGGAGAAGAAGGAGGAACCGGGGAGGTCTGGAATTATGAGGAGCATTGCGGCGGAGTATGGGATCTCGTACTTTGCTTGGGATAGGTATGCACTCCGACTTTCTGAGGATGCTTGAGCGTGTTAGGAATGTCGGACCTTTTTCGAATTTGTCTGATGATGGACACCTTATCTACTGCCCGGGTCAGGGCTTTCCGTTGTGGTTGTGTAGTTCTAGGAGTCTGTCAGTGTTGGTGGTTTTAAATGTATGAGAATGCTTTATCTTTGCGAATGCTTGAATTGAGGGATAGTATGGCCTTATCGTGAGAAAGACAGATGACCTTCGACCTGTTCGTTTTGTTCTTATCACTCCAATACACTTTCCGCCCCGACGTTCTCCATCTTCGAATTACCATAGCTGGGACTCAAAAGGAGTCACGCGGGGCGGAAGGATGTCAAGAAACAGGGCCATATCAATTCCCCCGTGGCGAGGCCGACAGCGGCATCCTTATTCGACTGCTCCTTTCTCATTCTATCGCCTCTTCTTATCGGTATGGATAGAATATAGTGACGCTAACCGTCTTGAAATGCCCAAATTCTCCGCATTACCGATCTGCTGGGTTGTCTGAGCCGTATAAAGTCGCTGGACGGGCACGAAGAATCACCTTGGCTTCCACCAGTGAATCATTCGTTCCTAGCCAGGCTGGTTCCCACTTTTGGCGATGGCCAGCACCGCAGCGAACTCCAACCCAGTCCCTACTCTCGTCTCAGTAATGATTGTCGTTGTTTATGCTGAAGACACATACTGACCGTCTCTATTGCTAGGTTGATCCTTTCGTGTAAGTTTAGCTGTAGCTGTCGCGTTTGTTTCTGTCTGACTGGCTAAACGAAGACCTGCGAACGAGCAAAAGGTGCGTTTTCGAAGATCAGACGAGTATTGGACCTGCAGAAATCTCAGGTTTTACCAATAGGGCCTTCACAATCGTTGGCAGTAAGTCTACGGTGGCCTCATCTCCCAATTAGTGCTCAAACTATTGCACTGTGAAGCCCCGACATTCCTCCGTTTGCGACTGTAAAGCCTGGAGAGGTATTCAAGATTGAATGTCACGGTAGAGGCTGCTTCTCCTTCAAACATCTTGGTTGTCATTGCTGATCACCACCAATTCTAGATTGGACTGGAGGTCAGATTGGGAACAATGATAGTGCGTTGATCTACTTCCACAGCTCGGACTCCCAAACTGATAAAACCGACCTATAGCTAGTGACGACGTCCGAGACGTTGACTTGACGGTTGTGCACAACCTCTCGGGACCCATCGCTGTTGAGGGTGCAGAACCAGGAGATTGTCTGGTAGTGGATATCCTTGACGGTGGGCGCATACCTTGGCTCATGCTTGAGGCTACTGAAGGTTTTTTGCAACCCTTTATAGTGCAACCCTTCGATAAGATGCCATGGGGATTCACTGTGAGTCTCGGACGTCTAGTGTATCCTAGATCACCTTCAACCTTACAATTTTCTAGGGCATCTTCGAATTGGAGAACGGAGGAGGCTTGTTCGGTGAGGAATCCTTCCTTCAAGTTCGCTTGCATTCTTGACGAGTGTTAATGGACTATATACTACCGTCAGCCCGCGAGTTCAAGAGCCGAGCAGCCAAGGCAATCTGGGACTTCGAAGGTACGCTGCAATCCCTTGTCGGGCCAAAAGCAAATCGAATCTAGATTGGCAGGTATCTATGCCAGCTCTCGCCACATCCCTGGTGTCCGCTTCGCTGGGATTCCACACCCAGGGTTGATTGGCACGGCTCCATCACCTGAGCTCCTGGCTACTTGGAACAGGCGCGAGACGGGTTTGATCGCGGAACTAGGTCCCGAATCAGTGCCTCCTGTGGCATACGCTCCGCAACCCAAAGGTGCCTACGTCGGCCAGGATCTTGACGACAATATTAAAGAGAAGATTCATCGGGAGGGCGCAAGGACCATTCCTGGACGCGAGCATGGAGGGAACTGTGACGTATGTTCCGATTGTTTCCCCTTTTCAGCATAAGGTTAATCGGCGTTCCTGTAGATCAAGAACTTATCTCGGTGAGATCTTCTCCCTATTTTCCCGTGCAATAAAGTCCCCTAACGAAGAGCTCAGCGGCTCTCGTTGCTACTTCCCCGTATTTGTGAAGGGGGCCAACTTGTCTGTCGGTGATCTTCACTTCTCGCAAGGCGATGTGAGTCCGAACTACCCCAATGTTCGCTACAGCGAAACTAACTCCAGGATCCAACTTATCTAGGGAGAGGTATGGTTTGAGCAGTCCTTCACGTCACTGGGGTATCTGACTCCGTGGTCTCTTGGCTTAGATGTCATTCTGCGGTGCTATTGAAATGGTATGCCCATTTGCCCCTGATTATCGGCTTCCCTGTTTGACGCCGTTTATAGGCAGGAATCATCACCTTCAAGACGAGTATTATCAAAGATGGTGTGGAGAAGTTTGCCTTGAAGCAGCCGATCTTTTTGGTACGGCCAATCCCCAGGACGCGCTTGGCTGTCGACTGACTCCTCGAATCCTCAGCCTTCTCCGATCGACCCCATGTACTCGCAGAAGGCAAGTTACGACTATAGCAATAGAAATTTACTGTACGATGCTAACGATCTTCTCGCTTAGCTCGTTTTTGAGGGTCTGAGCGTTGATATCCGTAAATCTCTTCCGTTCCCACTTATTACGTCGTCATATTGACTGAAGTCTGCATTGCTAGACGGCGATGGCAAGCAGTATAATATGGATACGTAAGTATAGTGTCTAGTCCACCAGACCAACGCACCGTACTCCATCAGCTGAACTATTCACTTAGGACTGTGGCCTACAAGCAAGCTGCCCTGAACGCAATCGCCTACTTGCAGAAGCTAGGCTACAGTGCGTATTCTTTCTCCTCGTCCCTGACAGCTGCTCATATCCACTCGCAACGATTTGTTTATAGCTCGGGAGCAGGCTTGTGAGTAGCCGCAGCTCGCTTGTGAGGGGACCTCTGACGACTGACGCCCATCGTTCAAGACTTGTTGTTGTCTGCTGCACCGATTGAAAGTCATGTCGGTGCTATCGTTGATTCACCGAACGCGTGTGTGACGTTGGCGATCCCAACTGGAATTTTTGAGCAGGTGAGGTCTCAGCGATAAGTGATGCCTACTTGACGCCGATGACGACTGGTCTTTAGGATATTCTACCGAAACCGGAAGGCTTGGAGAGGACGGATTATGGACAATGCGCCGTTCGCAGCGATGGAGTGGTATAGTAGATCGAAATACTGTTCTGAACCTGACAGGCATGTGCGAATACAAACCGCGAATGCAAATCAAAAGTCATTGATACAAGCAAACGAAATCAACAGGTCGGCGTAAAGCGAAACAAAAAACCGAAGAACAAGAGAACAGAGAATATGAAGAACAGAGGAATGTCAACTCCGAGGTTAATACCAACTCGATACTGTTTTCTTTTTCTAGACAGACATCTCCGGATCCAACAAACAAATGAAAAGCTGACTCCCGCTACAAGTAAATGATCCAGGACGATCCTGAACGGAAAGAACGAAGTAGCCCTAGTCAAACAATATGATAGAAAAAACAAACCCACACAGCAGTCTGATAGTATAAGGAAGGTGCCTCGGCCGAGCACTCAGCTGTCCCAAACTTCTTTGTACGGATTTTGGGACAGCTTGAGGCTCGCCTCGGCCTGGCTGTGACATGGAGCCGACGCGGCTGGCGGACCAGCAGGTTTCGAAGTCCGACTTGAAGTAAGCGCCGAGCGATGGAAGTTGACGCTCTGGCCATTCCAACATTATGCACGACTGTCCGCACAGCGCCTTCTCGTCGGTGCTGGTGCACTGTAAAAGATGTGTCACCGGTGAGACTGATAGATATCGGCTCGGAGAAAAATTCCTACGGCCGATGTGCTCCGAGTCGTTCCTAGCGATGACATTGTGTAGCGAATCGAAATTTGAATCTTTTTCTTACGGTATAGGCATATCCGGATGCAACGAGCCACAAGTCACGCAAACTGAATACGTAATGCTGCTATCTACATAAACTGGAGGGCACGGGGCAGTCGGGCAAGATCGAGAAGCAAAAGGAGGAGAGAACGGACGATATTGAAGTACAAGGGAACGTGCCAACTCGTGGACTAATGATGATTCTTCTTGCAAACAACGCCACACATAAGCACAGTGGGTCTCTCGCGGCTGGTCACCCAAATCGATTCGTAAATGTCCGGGCGTGCGGAGTCGGCAATCGGTGTACTGCGGCGGATGTGTTGCCGGCGACCACGTTCGGTGTGCTCCAGCCAAACATTCCCAACACTGGGAAGGGGTGCCGCTAAGCATAGCCCCAAGACGCTATTCTGTCCTACGATGTCCGAGAACCGTTTGATCAAGTCCTCCGGTGGTGGACCTATCGCGGCTTCCGTATCTCCCAAACGCTGCCACTCAAAAGCCACTCCATCAGCGTTCCAGGCGGCGGGAACTACCTGGCCGGTGGAAGATTTTCTTTGCTCTGGCAACGTTATCAGGCCAGTGGCCACCATCCTTTCTCCTTCTTGAAGCTCGACGTGCCTGTGCACAAGGCACACACTGTAGTCCTTGTATTGGCCTAGCAGCGGCGCCAGCCTTCTGAACATCTCTGGACGTGCATCAGGGACAAATGCTGTGGAGGCGTTTTCAATGGATGGGAGACGGTTGTACTCGTCGTGCTCCATGTTTTAAGGAGGGAAGTACCGTGAGATGAGAAGGATAAGGATCTAGTTGAGGCGCTGGGAACTGAGACTCAAATAACGGACTTCATAATGCCCTTTATCTACTAATACTCATACATGAAACATGCACCAGTCTACAACTGGGAATGGGTATCCTTGCACTTGGACCGCGCGTCAGCAGGCCAGTTCGAAGCAGCGAACCTTCTCCGTCAATTCATCCATCGATCGATTGGCGCCCAAATCTATGATATGGAGATAGAATTGCGACACGATAAGAATCAGAATTCACTCCTCACCGTTGGCTGTTGTAGGGGCTCCGACTCACCTCCCTGATGTCGAACTCGATTAACTTGTAGGGCCGACATGAAGAGATACGTGGGGTGTGGTTTCGGCTGCAGTCAAATCCACTGAGCATTTACATTCATTCACCTTGACCTCCAATATTATGGGCAAAGCTAAGAAATAAGGACGGTTCAGTCAATTACTCCTTCGGTCATGAGAGAGATGACCTGCGATTAGAAGGAGTGATCTGCGATATTCTCCGATATAGAACGATGAGGAGTAGCGCGAAGCTCTGATGGGTTATTTCTGAGCACCGAATGGCAGGGATTGATTCCGAGCCAATACTCACACAAAGCGACATGATGATAAGCACGGGAAGGATCGAGAACATGTCTGTATTGCGTCATTTCGACCGCACAAACAGTGAAGATGTTTCTCCCTTACCAAGAGTGGTCCCTAAGAAGACCATGATACAAATTAGGTCAACGTAATGCGAGCTGCGTGGACTGGTGAAAAGGAACTACTTACCGAAACCATCAGGGGCACCTGGCAAATTGACTCGGATGCTCGTGAATGCGAACAAAGCTCCAACAGGAACAACGAACATTTCAGAGTAGATTTGGTGTTGGGGAAAGACCAAGGTTGCTGCCACTATAACAAGAAACACCGTTGTTGCGAGCCCTGAATTAGTGTCAGACTGATAGACATCGGTTGTGTGGTGGGTGAAGAAATGTACAGTTGGTAATGACTGTAGCCAAAACGAAAATTTGGACAGCCTTCGATCGCTTGATGAGAAGTTCAATAACGAGCTCATGGTTCCCAAGTATATCTGGAATGGAAATGCTTTGTTCAAGTGTGATTTCAAAATTTCTGATTTGACACATAGGCATCGTTAACAGTGGGGTGTTGTGCATCNAAAAAAGAAACCGACTCACACCACTACTCCCAGAAATTTTGAGATGCTCAGAGATTCTGATATTCCTGTTGTCGGATCCTTAACTGAGATGGAAATTGATGCCGAATATCTAAAGAAAGTTGAGTAATCATGCCAGACTCCGTATAGGGCTGTCGCACTCGTCAAATGGGTAGCTCTGTAGACTCGAGAAGCGTGACCCCGATGAAACGCTATTGTACTTCGAAGAGAGAAGCTTGGTCACCGTCCGAAAGGAGCTAAAAGCAGCGGTTGCGCTGCCCAAACATTGAGCTGTGCTGTTGAGCGTGAAAAGCGGCTCCGAGGGGGATGGTGTCTGGCTCCATGCTGGGCTGGAGATATCGAGCAAGACGCTGGGAAATAAAAATCAACAATTGAGAGGAGGCCAAGGGCTATGGAGAATTTTACGGAGGGACATAGAATTCTCGGATGATTGGATTGACCAGATACTTGGAGCAGGAGCGAGTGTGTAAGGAAGCCAGGCGCGGATACCAGTCCATGACAATCGTGCGGCTCGTAGGGTCAACTGAGACGGCATGTGCGAATAGTTCAACCTGTTTATTCGAGCATTAATCAACGATTGGAATGAGGGGTGGAGACTTACATCTTTCGAAAAAGGCCCGTGGGGTAATAGAATGTCAGGCTCCCGACCAGCAGTTTCTTTCACCTTCATTAAGAACGCTGCCCCAATGAAGACCGTTGACGATCCTAGAACCAGGAGAGCCGACAGTGTGATAAAACGTCGGATACGCTTCTGAGGATTATCGTCTGCTCGAGGAAAGCCGAATGCACTCGCGATCGCGCCAAAATATCGTGCGAAGTCCGACATGGCTGAAGCAGTTGTCCAAGATTCGGGCCGACTAGTTGAGCTATTGAGGGAGATGCACTTATAAAGGCTCTGTATGGTACGGCAGCTGAGCATTTACAGCAGCTCAGGAACGTGTCCTTGAACGATCAGGTTCCTAGGGCCCGAGATCAAGCGCCGCCGCCATTGAGCACAATATTAGTGTCCTTGTCTAGTTTCTAGTTGTGCAGTGCATTTCAAATTTTAACCCCACTTGGTACCATTTTCTATCTCGTTTGAAGACCGACAGACTCCGGACATGCTGAATGGGTTGATGGCAGTGTGTATGAACGGCACATATGGTGCTTGGGCCTTTGTTGGAGGGGTTCTGTGTGCATCGGTGTCAGTGTGTGTGTCTACCCCATCTTCTAGATTTGGCGAATACCTGGAAATACACCAGGCTTGCAGGCAGCCGTGCATGAAGCGTTGGGGTATGAGCTACCAGCACTTGACAGTCGGACCAGGAGCCCTTACCAAATTAAGGTTCGACACCTGCGAAGAACCTTCAGCGACGGGGCTAGTATTTAAATGCCCTGTGCCCCTAAGGCCCAACACATCCGTTCCTCTCCCTTACTTGGCTCTGAGCGATGCTAGCCCCTTTCGACTCTCGATTCTACAACCGTCTCCTGTCTATCTCCGATGCAGATCGGGCGTTTGTCGACCGTGATAGGCTCTTTGAAAAGCTGGCACCGCTGTTCTCGAAGGAGGAATATAGAGGCATATTAGAGGCTGAAGAGAGATCGTAACTCTCAGATAAGAAAGGGGGTTCGAGCCTAAGGACTCAGGCAGGAGCTCGATGCTCGCCGAAAAGGGGAAGAGATAAAGAATGAATGTATTTTGGTAGATCTGGATAATCAATAGAGAAACGACAAAAGAGAACGAAGGGATCGAGTATGAATGTGAAGGGACCGTTCGAGAGACTGTGAGGGAAGGGAAGAAAGGGGATCCGACGACCGTCGATCTGGCCCGTCCCACCTAATGTGAGCCGGCCCCAACGGTCGTAATCAGCTGATAAAGTAGCACGGGTATCTACTCACCGGAGCATCGTCATGTGTCGGAATGACTCAAACAGACGACGCAATCGATAGGGAGGATGCGGAGAGGGGAATCGTTCAGCCTACCGCATGCGCCTCGTGCCTGGCGTCCAAATCGGGAGGCGGAACTTCCCAATCCGGGCGATGCCCCATACGTTCGCACGCCTGAGGGCATCCCCACAAGGCATATACGAGGTGTGCCTCGTTCACCATCACTTTGAACTCAAGCCAGGCGAAAGAATGGTCTCCCATGGCTTAATCAGCCTACCAATGCCATCTCCTACCCCCGACGACCCCACTATCATAGCGGAGCGCTGGACAGCATATGGAGAGCCATTCGAGTTTCGCAAGGTCAATCCCAGCAAGAAATAGTCCCGCCGCCACCGGTGTCACTTCTTGCAGAGCTCAGGCAGTGCATCGGCAACCCAGCATCCGACGTTCTCGGTATATGTCTCGCCGGAGACCGCCTGCCCAAATCTATTGGGAGACGACCAATGACCATATCACAAAGTCACACGTCCTGGAAATTAAGGAACAGGTCGATTTGGTCAATCACAAAAACCTGTTCGAGACTTGTTGGAGGCCAGAGAGTGATGGGTCGCGAACGGTGATGGCCTGCTGTGTAGTCTGCACCCCATGGAGCCATGTTATTGAACACCCCTAAATTACTTGCACGCACACACACACACACACATATATATATGGATTGCGCCTTCGAGCGTCTATAATACCGAGCCACCGACACTGTTTTCATTAGGCCATTTTTGTATTTGCCACAATGTACAGCCAGCGCTGAGGAAAGATGGATATTGAATTGTCCGCATCTATGATTATAAGTACTGTGGGTATCGAGAGTCAATTCACCCATGCATTGCCAGCGCAAACACACAATGCTCTCCAAATTCCTCCTTCGCATGGTCATGGTGTATGCAACTGCGGCACGAACAGCCGAATCAGTGAGTTGAGGTTGTTGATTCAGACGTTTCTTGATCAATGTTGATTGTTCCCTGTCCAGGCAGCAAATTGCTCGCAAGGTGAAATCAGTTGTGGATCCTCTTTTTTCTCCACATGTTGCCCTGGAGCGTGAGCATTTCCAACTATCTCACTCTGAAACCACCGTTACTCAATCGTGATGACCCTCGCCTGCGCATCACAGGTGGAGGTGTAACTACCGGCGGGGGATTCCTATATGTCAGGATCCTAGCACCCAGTACATTAATGGGTTCAGCAGCGAAGGCGAAATGGGGTGTTCGACTGGGAACCCGTACTTAGGTTAGCGTCACGTACACACCCGCGCAAAAGGCCGACTGACACACTGATTTAACAGCAAGTTGCGACATTCTGGGGATCCCTGGTTTTTGCTGCCGTGAGTCTTCGTGCCCCAACACTGTGACGGAAAACCCAAACTCAAAGGTTGAGTGCAGCGGTTGGCATGACCTGCCACCACACGGATAGAAATCAAGGAAGGGTGTACTGCATTAATCCGTATGGCGTCACAACGGCGGGGTATCCGACGTCTACGACGGTCACCACCATACCTTCCCTCACGGCCATCCCAGCCCCGGCGCCATCGGATAACTCGACCCACCAAATTTTGTTCACTCCAAGTAATGCATGGACCACAGTTTCGCTCGAGGAATCTGACCTCAAAAGCAGCTGTGGAGGAGTCTTCAGTCCGTATAGGCGTGTCACGAACGTACTCAACGCCACGATATCTTTCAATTACAGCGGTAAGAATCTAAAAATCGACCAGAAAACTAGGCGTATTTAACTCACCTACTACAGGGCCTGCCTTCATGGTTCGCACCATCCCTTCCAGGACCGGAGGTGTCTTCTCTCTCATTATCGATGACTTCAACACCTCAACCTTCATCGACACTTACTCCCCCTACGCATCCAGCGAAGAAGAGGCTCGAGGAGAAGGTTTGAATACAAGCTGTTACAGTGTGCAGCAGTTTCCGCCGATGGTGATTGTNCCCCCCTGGCTACGAGGACCGCGAGACCCATAAAGTGTCGTTGGTGTACATTGGCGCTGGCAGATCCCTTCACGGTACAGACCCACAGAGCGCAAGCGTCCAGTTCGATTCGTTCGCACTTCCGATCTATTTCGAGGCTCAGATGTCGTCGGGATTCCCGGTTGCTCGAGTCGACCACAATATCCCGATTAGAAGCCTCCTTTTGCTCACAGCGGGTTTCTTTTTACTCCTGTGATATGCATTTCCATGAATTAGCCAGACGAATTGTACATATATATTGATTAGTTCTTCGCCCGAATGAGGGAAGGCTCCCAGGTTGCTGTTCCGTTGACAAGTAGAGCTAGGCCTCTTGATACTATGAATACTACTCAGAAAGGTCGAATCGGCGGATAGCTACGCACCCCAGTCTAGCAAAGGATGGTGTCCGTGAAGATCCCGAGTGTAGGTAAGAACCCGTAAAATTTTCCAGGTCAGAGATGAGGAAGGTCGGGACTCACTTGGCGAAAGCACCAACCAAAGTCCGCGTCTCCTGCTCAACCCTGCATGTCAAACCGCCACGCATTTAGG
Organism: Candolleomyces eurysporus; assembly: GCA_027579435.1. NCBI lineage: Eukaryota > Fungi > Basidiomycota > Agaricomycetes > Agaricales > Psathyrellaceae > Candolleomyces > Candolleomyces eurysporus. The sequence goes on from JANBPK010001041.1 coordinate 173,315, forward strand.
GACTCCATTACAAAACAGTAGCAGGCGTTTCGGCGAGGATGGCGACGCTTCATAAGCCTGTGGTAACTTGTGAGTGGTGAGCGATTCGACCCCCTTTTGTTCCACTCCTAATCAGGAGTAACCTATAATAATACCTCCCCAGACGAGTCGTATCCCGAATGTATTTTCCTGCACTAACAACCGCCGTCAACCCATATTGCCCGTCCTATCATGCCCTGACCGTTTGCTCTGTGGGCTCATGGAGGTCATCGTTCAACGCCGCGGTCGGTGAAGATCAGTTCTTTTGACCGTGACGTCTGCCTAACCCAATCTTGACTATACTGCCAACGAATAGCAGGATGGTCTGTGATCGTGAGCTGACTATCATTGAACACCAGCGTTCTCTTTCTCGAAAGTACGTATTGTTGGGAGCAGAGACCTCGCTCATCTGGGTGATTCGGCAAGCGTCAAGTCTGAGCGGAGATCTAGGGAGTAAATTCGCTGAAGTATCCACCCCTGCTGTGATGGGATCTTCTGGTCCTCATGAGTACATTAATATTTGTTACACGCTGCCACTCGAATTTCATTGCTTCGGCGTTCCAAGAGCTGCGTATCACGTTGAACTCCTGGGTTTGTTCCACGTTCTCTGGTTTGGGAATTGGGCCGGTTATAATCATACGCTCAAAATCCTGCAACTGAATGTGGTGGTGGACAAGGGTTAGAGCGTAGGGTCTGTAGTCATCTGCTAACATGACTTTGGCGATCTCCGGGAGCCATTTGATCTGGGCATCTTTGGTGAAGATCTCGCTTGCTTACTCAACAGTACGAAGGCTGTTGTACCAGTCTGGGAACGGGTCGGTGGCGGGCATGGGAACCAGGGAGGTGATTGAACACAGCTTGTCTGCGATTGGTATTGCAATAGATACAAACGGAGGCTTGCACTGATATATACAAATGCGCGAACCGGACGCATAAAGGGGTTTTCTTGGCGACCTCTCATTTCATCTTGCATCAGCGGGCCTTTTGGCCTCCTTCCCGGTTCCTGGTGCGCGTCCAGTTGCCTATGTCACTCCTCCATCGATTGGCGCCTAACACTATGCCCTAATGCACTTCCGAGTTCGCTGTAAGATTCTATTAGTACCGTGATGTACGGTGACAATGTCTAGGGTCATTGACCCACGTGTCTAGCGTATTGGAAGTTGCTGACAGGACTCGCAAGGGGTTGGTCAGCGGCGCATGCCTTTCGAACATCTCTGGACATTTTTCACGGGGAAATAATTTGGAGGCGTCTTCAGTGGATGGGGAACGATTGTACCATTCGTTGTGCTCCATATTTTAAGGAGAGAAGTACCGTTGGCCTAGCAAGAGAGGGAACTAGTCTGGGCGCTGGGCCCAGCCAAGACTCAGGTAACGGGGTTCATAAGGCGCGTTCTATCTACTAATACCAATATATGAAACATGCACCAGTCTAGAACTCGGAATGAGTATCCATGCACTTGGACCGCGCGTCAGCACACCAGTTCGAAGCAGCAAACCTCCTCTGTCAATTCACCATCAATCGATTGGCGCTCGAATCTTTGTGATCAAGATAGAACTGCGACGCGATAAGAATCAGAATTCACTCACCACTAGCGAGGAATTGTATGGACTCTAACTCACCTCCCTGCTGTCAATATTGATGAACTTGCAGGGCCGACATGAAGAGATATGTGGGGTATGGTTGCGGCTGCGGTTAAATCCGCTGAGCATTTACATTCATTCACCTTGGCCTCCAATTGTATGGGCAAAGCGCAATTGCGCTGCCCAAACATTGGGGTGCGCTGTTGAGCTTGAAAGGAGGCTCCGAGGGGGAGGGTGTCTGGCTCCATGCTGGACTGGAAATTTCGGGCAAGACCCTGGGGAAAAGAAATCAACAAGTGGGAGGAGGTGAAGGGCTATGGAGAGATTATTACGGAGGAACATAGAATTCTCCCCTTGGAGCCGGATCGCGTGTGTAAGTGGCCATGCGCGGACACCAGTCCATGACAATCGTGCGGCTCGTAGAGTCAACTGAGACAGCATGTGCGAATAGTTCCACGTGTTGATTTGGGCATTAATCAACGGTTGAAATGAGGCATGGAGACCTACATCTTTCGAGAAAGGCCCCTGGGGTGATAGGATGGGAGGTACCTGAGCAGCAGTCTCTTTCACCTTCATTAAGGGTGACGCTGCCCCAATGAAGACCGTTGGAGATCCTAGAACAAGGAGAGTTGACAGTGCGATAAAAAATCGGATCCGCTTTTGAGAATTGTCCTCTGCTCGAGGAAAGCCGAATGCACTCGCGATCGCGCCAACCCATCGTGCAAAGTCCAACATGGCTGAAGCAGTTGTCCGAGATTCGGGCCGATTGGTTGAGAATGGTTGAGGGAGATGCACTTATAAATGCTCTGAATGATACAACAGCTGAGCATTTACAGCAGCTCAGGAACGTGTCTTGAACAATCTGGCTCCTGGGGGCCCGAGAGAGAGCTCAGCGGCCATTGAGCACCATCTTATGTAGTGTCCTTGTATAGTTGCGCAGCGCATTTCTAATTTTCGCCGAAGTGGTACCATTTTTTTTTTCTCGTTTGAAGACCAACAGACTCCGGGTTTAATGGGCTGATGGCAGGGTTTATAAATAGCACGTATGGTGCTCGGGCCNTTTTTTGGAGCCCGAGGTTGGAGGGGTTCTGCGTTTACAGTGTGTGTAGACTACATCTTCCGGATTTGGCGAATATGGTCCATTCCTGGAAATACGCCAGGCTTGGGTAGTCGTGCACGAAGCGTTCGCGTTGAGGCCTGAGGTATGAGCTACCAACACTTGACAGTCGGACCACCAAATTAAGGTTCGACACCTGGAAGGTTCTCGCTTCTCGGCGGGCGCAGATTAAACGTACGACTCTAGCTGAATCAGCGCCATATTAAAGGAACGCCGTCTGNCCCCCCAAAGACCCGACGCATCCGTTCCTCTCCCTGCTTAGCTCTGAGCGATGCTACCCCCTTTCGACTCTCAATTCTACAACCGTCTCCTCTCTATCTCCGATGCAGACCGGGCATTTGTCGACCGTGATACGCTCTTTGCCAAGCTGGCGCCGCTGTTCTCGAAGGAGGAATATAGAGGGATATACGAGGTCTGCCTCGTTCACCATCACTTTGAACTCAAGCCAGGCGAAAGAATGGTCTCCCATGGCTTAATCAGCCTACCAATGTCATCTCCTACCCCCGACGACCCCACCATCATAGCGGAACGTTGGACAGCATATGGAGAGCCGTTCGAGTTTCGCAAGGTCAATTCACAGCACGAAATAGTCCCGCCGCCACCGGAGTCACTTCTTGAAGAGTTCAGGCAGTGCATTGGCAACCAAGCATCCGACATTCTCGGTATATGTCTCGCCGGCGACCGCCTGCCCAAAGGTCAAGTCTATTGGGAGACGACCAATGACCATATCGCAAGGTCGCACGTCCTGGAAATTAAGGAACAGGTTGATTTGGTCAATCATAAAAACCTGTTCGAGACTTGTTGGAGGCCAGAGAGCGATGGGTCGCGGACAGTTATGGCCTGCTGTGTAGTTTGCACCCCATGGAGCCATGTTATTGAATGCCCCTAGATATATTGATTGCGCCTTCGAGAGTCTATGATACAAGGACACCGATATCGTTTTCATTAGGCCATTTTTGTATTTGCCACAATGTACAGCTAGCGTTGAGGAAAAATGGATATAGGGTTGTCTGCATCTATAAGTGCTGTGGGTATCGAGAGTCAAGTCACCCACGGTGCATTGCCAGCGTAAACACACAATGCTCTTCAAATTCCTTCTTCGCATGGTCATAATGCATGCAATTGCGGCACGAACAGCCGAATCAGTGAGCTGAGGTTGATTCAGACGTTTCTTGATGTTGATCGTTCCCTATCCAGGCAGCAAATTGCTCGCAAGGTGAAATCAGTTGTGGATCCTCCTTTTTCTCCACCTGTTGCCCTGGAGAGTGAGCCTTGCTGATCATCTCACTCTGAAACCACCATTGCTCGATCATGATGACCCTCGTGACACAGGTGGAGGTGTAACTATCGGCGGGGGATTCCTATATGTCAGGGTCCCAGCACCCAGTACATCAATGGGTTCAGCAGCGAAGGCGAAATGGGGTGTTCGACTGGGAACCCGTACTTAGGTTAGCGTCATGTACGCATCCGCGCAAAAGGTCAAACTGACACACACTGATTTAACAGCAAGTTGCGACATTCTAGAGATCCCTGGTTTTTGCTGCCGTGAGTCTTCTTACCCCACCACTGTGATGAGAAACTCAAACTCAAACGTTGAACGCAGCGGTTGGCATGAGCTGCCACCACACGAATAGAGATCAAGGAAGGGTGTATTTCATTAATCCGTATGGCGTCACAACGGCGGGGTATCCGACGTCTACGACAGTCACCACGATACCTTCTTTCACGGCCATCCCAGCACCGGCGCCATCGGATAACTCGACTCACCAAATTTCGTTCACTCCTAGCGATGCATGGACCGCGGTTTCGCTCGAGGAATCTGACCTCAAAAGCAGCTGTGGAGGAGTCTTCAGTCCATATAGGCGTGTCACGAACGTACTCAACGCCACGATATCCTTCAATTACAGCGGTAAGAATCTAAAAATCGACCAGAAAACGAGACGTATTTGACTCACCTGCGACGCATGTCTAAAGGGCCTGCCTTCATGGTTCGCACTATTCCTTCCAGGACCGGAGGTGTCTTCTCTCTCATCATCGATGAATTCAACACCTCAACCTTTATTGACACTTACTCCCCCGATGCATCCAGCGAAGAAGAGGCTCGAGGAGAAGGTTTGAATACAAGCTGCTACAGTGTGCAGCAGTTTCCGCCAATGGTCATCGTCCCCTCTGGCTATGAGGACCGCGAGACCCATAAAGTGTCCCTGGTGTACATGGGCGCCGGCAGATCCCTTCTCGGTACAGACCCACAGAACCTGAGTGCCCAGTTCGATTCATTTGCACTTCCGATCTATTCCGAGGCTCAGATGCCGTCGGGATTCCCAGTTGCTCGAGTCGACCACAATATCCCGATCGGAAGCCTCCCTTTTGCTCATGGCGGGGTTCTTTTTACTCCTGTGATAGACCTTTCCATGAATTAGCCAGACGAATTGTACATATATATTGATTAGTTCTTCGCCCGAATGAGGGAAGGCTCCCAGGTTGCTGTTCCGTTGACAAGTAGAGCTAGGCGTCTTGATAGCATGAATACTCAGAAAGGTCGAATCGGCGGATAGCTACGCACCCCAGTCTAGCAAAGGATGGTGTTCGTGAGGATCCCGAGTATAGGTAAGAAGCCGTAAAATTTTCCAGGTCAGAGATGAGGAAGGTCAGGACTTGTTTCGGCACCTTTCATCGAGAGTTCAACAAGTTCCTGGAGAACGCCAGCAGTTTTGATAAGGGAGATTTATGCGTGTGTCATAGTGAGATGGTGGCGTAAGTGGAGTGCAGAAATCATTCGGTTGATACCAAGGTTTGAAGAGGCTGAGACACTTCGAGGTGTGGAAGCCGAAGGATAGCAAAGCCATTGAGTTCAAACAAGGGCAATCACACCAAGCACTGCCAAACGTCAAAACCCTACTTCACTGGTCCCTTTATTTGTTACCCCAGGTCTTCTTTTTTGATGGGAAAGGTGTTTCTTGTTGGAACGGCCTCGGACTACTATAGTCGCTACGGATCTTCACTTCTCGCATGCATGGCTAGCGACGAGTTCGAGTACTTGGTCTCACGATTGGTCAGTGGCCCTCATTAAACTTCCCCATAATCTTCTAAGGTGCCGACCCATTGGAAGATGCACTCTGTTTCTCCAAGTGATACGCGCTCCGGCTGCTACCAAACATTGGAAGTGGGCCGTCGCTGTGCGCGGCAGGTTGACCGAGGCATTTTGACTATCTGTGACTGGAGATTACTGATAAATACCAATTGTTGTCATGTACCCAATCGCGGTATGTAACATTACTTCATGCCACATTGGGACTATATAAGAATCAAATTTATCCTTGTTACGGGGTTTGAACCCAGGAGTTGCGATAACATTCAGGTAGATAAGATCACCTCCACTGTTCCTAGTCTGCGAGCTGCACTTTTGCAGCATATTCTCACTTGGGAATGCATCACTTTTACATGCTCATACACTCCTCCTTTGGGATTTTACACTTTAAGCAGGAATGCTTCACCTTGCTGTATTAAAGGCCTAATGCACGCTCTGAAAACAGAGGCACTGGTGAACCAGAGAAGTGGGTGTGCGACTAAATTAAGTCACTGTCTGGAGAACAGAAACTGGATAAGCGGGAGTACCCGGCCAAGGTGATGCAACTGGCAGAGCACAGGCTTGGCACAACCGACCCAGGTACAATGTGCCTGAGTCAGAATGCCTCGGAATGTCTGTTGAAGGTTTCAAATCTACCCTGACTCCGGTTGGCGGTGGTNTTTTTTGTAGTCTGGCCCCGATTGAACACCATATGCCTGTCTGACATTGATGATTACATATTTTGAGCAGGTAAAGTCTTGGCCGCAGTTGTTAGTGGGGGTCAGACCTGCGATTCTGCACGATTCTGGAGTCAATTTTGATGCTGATTCTGTAACTGATTCTGACATCAAAATCAACCCAAAATTGGTTTCCGGTCTGACTCCCCTGATTCTGCCTTGTGATTCTTGCAGATTCTGCTTTTCATATTGGTTTGCAGATGATGCCATTGGGGTACTTAGCTGTATTTGTTTTGAGATACACATATCTAATTTTAGAGCCTGATTTGTCTCACTGCCACTCTGCCTTATCCCACCATGCCTCAGCGTGCGCACGGAGTGGGAAAGAATCTTGCACTCTTTGCTCAGCAACTTCCTGACCTACCACAAATTCAGGGACAAGCTTCAGATGCAGCAAAAGCATTGTGCAAGGCAGTTTTTCTGTTGCCATATCTCAAGAATACAAGCTAAAGCTCCCACCACTGCCACAAGCACATCAAACAACAACTCAGAAGTTTTGTTGTTGATGTCGTCAACAGGTGCTTGGTCTAGCTCTGCAAGTGACACTTGGTCAACAAGTAGTGACAAAGGATATGACGGTGATAGCAATGAATCCACCTCTGACTGGAGCTTGAGCTCAGCCTGGTCCTCAAACTCTGACTGCAACCTGTCTGGCTCAGGCTCCCTTTCCCTTTCCACACAGTCCAATAACTCAAATAATGGACCCTCCATTGCAACATCAGACTCTGAGGATGCTATGTTGCTGGTAGACTCCAGCTCAGACTGGTCCAATGACAATGAAGATGACGGTGACAGTGATGGATGGGACTTGGGACCACAGCACTTCCTATATGGGTCATCCCTGTCCAGGCGAGTTCATCAATCGATCTCAGCGCTGTATACCAAGTGCTACTGGAAAGGAACTTGTGGTGCAGGGTGTCATCATAGGCCCCCTGCCCATCTTGTATTTGTTCTCAAAAAAAGTACAAAGGACCTAGCCCTGTTCCAGAGGGAGTTGCAAATTGACCCAACCATGTTCAAAGCCCTCATTCAGCAGCTCGAGTCTGACTCTATCTTTGTCAACAAATCCTCAAATGACCAGATACCTGTCTAGCACCAGCTTGCCATCACTCTCTATTGCTTTGGGCACTTCAGAAATTCTGCAAGTCTCAATAAAGCAGCACAGTGGTCTGGCTATGGGAAGGGGACTGTTGTCCTTGCTACATGCTGTGTTACGACTGCTGTGCTTTGCCCACAGTTCCTCAAGACAGCTGTTCATTTGCCAACAGATCAAGAAAAGGAAGAGGCCAAGGAATGGGTTGAGAGAAAGTTGTTTAAAGACTGGTGGGATGGGTGGTGTTTTGTTGAAAAGCCACTTGTTCCACTCTATGCTCAACCTCATTGGTATGGTGAGAGTTATTTCAACCAGAAATGCAACTATTCATCCAAAATGGTGTTGATCAAGCACTGGGAAAAATTGTTGTTCCAGCTGTCAGGCAGAGAAATGAGTTACAAGAATCACTGCAGCCAGAGGTCAAGCATGCACTCTATTTTTACTCCAGTATCCTCCTTGGCATCACTGTCATCCATCTTGCTAGTATCAGCATCACTTGCAGATGCCAGAGGCTTGGTCTTCTTTTCCTTGTTGGCNTTTTTTCTGGGGCTGGGGCCTTTTGGTTGAGGTTCCTTTGGTGCTAGCCTGCACTTTTGAGGAAGTCTTAGCCATGGCAAGAGGAGACAAGCAGGGTGAGAGCAATGAAAATTTTGGAAGAGGCTTGACGGAGGATGCCAAGCCTGAGAGAGAGGTAAATTATTTTTGAAATTATTTTCCTAACTTTGAATTTATCTACAGTTATGAGTACTTTACACTCCCCCACAAGTCCAGCTGGACTTCCGGTGGACTTTCAGTGGTTTTTGCTGGACTCTGGTGGACTTTCACTGGACTTTTTACAAATTTTATAGGGAAAACAGTCCAGTGAAAGTCCGGTTGGAGTCCAGTTGGGGTCCAGTACCATAGAGAAGTATGGACTCCTGGACTCTGGCACTAACACCGGACTGAACCGGACTGGACTGGTCCGCTGATACGCCATCTGCATAGACACCCTCTAAGAATTCACAAATCTATTCGTAAAGTTTGTGAATCAACGTGGATAATTAAAGAGATCTTCTTGAAGGATGGGAAATATAAGAGTTGGAGTTAGCCCTGACTGTCAACTAAGCAGACGCCCTAGAGAGTGAAGGAACGTTGAGTAAGACGGTTCTGCAACGACACTTTAGGTTCTCGAAGGTCTCGCAAACGTATCTGAAAGGCAGTCATACCATTCAAAGTCTAACTAGCATGCCTGACCTGGCGAGGTACGATGCTAGAGGGAGTTGTGCACATTACAAGGGAATTTGCCCCGACACTTGCTAAGCAGAAGACTTCACAAAGCAGCTGGTGGCTTCAAGAATTGATGAGTAATCCGCTAAGTCAATAAGCGTTGACATGACCAGAATTGGAAGGAGCGGAAGCAGTGATCAATATCAGACAGCTAATCCAAAGTTCGTGAACCTACTTGGAGAACTGGAAAGTACAACTAAAGCTTATGTGGTCATCAACCCGAAGCTCAGTCAGCCTGTCCATAGCCAAGAGAAAGAAAGAGTCAGCAGAGTGGTGAAGCAGTGTGGCTTGGTGGAGCCAAGCACCCAAAACTCGGATCAATTCGTCGGATTGGGTTTGCAAATGGAAGGGCGTGCTCTCCAGGAGCAATCCTTGGTGAATATCCATGCAGACTCAATAACAGCCGCATCCAGAACAGGTTTGCAAAGCGCCTGGGCTGTGTTCTAAAGCTTGAGACTCAACTCTCGGCCTTCGATACCCTCATGTGATTGTGTTTCTTATCTCTCTCAGTCTCTGTCATCTGTTTGTTTCTCTGTCTGTTTACCAAACAATAATTACACATATATACGTTTTTGTTTTATCTATTATAGCATCAGCAGTGATACGGCCGTGTTCGCTTTTTCGCAAATAAATATCCAAGTTTATTGAATATATTGTTCATACTTCAATTAACGGTCGTGTCTATCTAATCTCTATGTTACAAAACCCTTCCAGTCTTAAGATAACTCGCGCAGCACGAAGGATAACAAAAGAGTACACTACTCTTGGGTTCATGAGAGTTGGAGTCTACTCAAGGACTGCCAACTTAGAGGCACACCCGCCATATACCTGAGATTAGGGTTTAGCAAGCTAGCCAGTTGGCGCTGCTTCAGATCAAACGGCCTACCCTGCAGCTGAAAGGCTCAATTTCACTACTAAAACAATAGAGGTGGTTTCCTAGGCACCAAAGGTACCTACCCTCTTGCGCGGCCTCACATTAATCAAGTATATTCAGTNGCTAGAGCAGTGGGCGA